>JAAMXY010000352.1:31171-51609 GCA_019677205.1 Pinguiococcus pyrenoidosus | reverse complement strand
GCTTGGTCACCCGCACCGCCGATTCGCCCTGTGGCCCTGTTCACCCATGGAAAGACCTCGGTCACTCTTGCTGCCGCCATTTCCTTGCAGCCTCTTCTTTGCTCCGATCTCCCACCCAAAAGTGCTCTGTTCGCCGCGGGGTGATCGTGCAGAGCATCCCGGATAGGCTCGTACATCCCAAATCGCAGCGTAGAGTAGGTGCTCTCGCGAGCAATCCCGGCCGAGATGCCGCGATAGAGGCCTTGCACCCCCTCGGAGCGGAAGATGGCCGCTGGCGACGGCGCTTTCTCCGCCTTGGGCGTGAGCTGCTGCCGCACCATCGTCGTCTCAATTGGATGGACCACCGTCTGGGCACTGCAGGTGGAGAAAAGTCAGCACCAAGCCAGAAAACCTCCCGCGGGGACGGCCACGTACCAGCTGCAGGCCACGCCGGTCAAGGCGAAGTTGAGCGCCTGCTGCCGAGGCGTCATCCTCGCGAAGGACGCTGGCTTGGAGGCCGCGGGAGTCGACATGCTGGGGACAGACGGCCCGCGAGGCCCTGCGAGAAGTCCGCTCGACGACGTGGTTGTTCGGACGGCGTTTAGCGACGGAATCAATTCGGGTATTTTCAATATGAAATAGAAACGGTATTGGAACCTTCAAAACGGGGAACAGATAAGGTGTCTATGGAAAATGGGAAAAATGGGAAACGGATAAAGGAAGGAAGGCGGACAGAGACCGAAGCGTAGAAAGGAGAGAGTGTGACAGACGGCTCAGGGAGGCGAAAGCAGATGCGGAGGCGAAAGCAGATGCAAGAGCATTTCGTTGCAGAGAAGGGGGCTCCGCTCGCGGACGCAATCTATCTAGATCGCCAGGCCGTCGTCTAGGATGGCACCTCTGCTTAGAGCAAAGGCCTCAGCGTACAGGCCAAGCACACACACAGCGCATTGCAATGCGTTGCATTTCGTGTAGTCTAGTTCTAGCTATCTGCGCCGAGGGCCTCACTTGCCCCTGGGGATGCTTCGTGCTTGCCGGGACTGCTGGCGGGCCTCCCGCGTCATCACCTTGAGGAACGACTCGTAGTCCATCGAGGCCAGGAGACAGTCTACGAAAACTGTAGGGTCACAGCAACTGGTTAGCACGTGGGACTCTACGAAGATGAAGAGACCTCCCTTCCTGTCGTCGCCCTCACTCTTCCTTTCTTGGTCTCGAAAGGCCACCACCGACACTCGTTCAAGTCTCTCCCAATTCAAGCTATCTTCCCATCCCCTGTCTCGTCCACATGCGAGCTTTGTGCTGATCTGCCAACGCTTTGGTTCCCCAGCGTCGGCACCGAATTCGGTGCCGACGCTGGGGAAGATCATCGCCTTGCAACTTACTTGCCACGTCCGGGGCCATCTTCGTCCCTTGCAAGGCCGCCACATCGCGGTAGAGATCCTGAGATGAAGCATCCGCGTCCCGCAAGAAGTCCTCCAGCGTGCTCTCGTACAAGTCCAGGTACTCGCGGAAGAGCTCCTGGAACTCGAGGTCGTGCTCCTCCGTTTTGCCCTCCGCGAAGTCGCTGAACACGCCCGCGTGCTTCCGGAAGTAGCTGCGGAACACGTCCAGGAAGGAAGAGCTCCAGCAGTACGCCATCGCCTTGCGGATCAGCGGCGTCACCGCGCACGCCTCCTGCGAGTCTGAGCGGAAGTTAGCACGTGACGGATGGACGCGCCACAGCAGCGCGCACCTTTCATCTCTTCGTCGTCCAGCTCGTCCTCGAGCTTGCCGAGCTCCTCTTTGCTCATCCTGAAGCCACGTGCCGCGTCCGGGGTGTCACGGGCCGGGGCCGGCGCGCGCGGTCGGACTAGAACAGCAGATGAAACTGAGACGGAGAGGCGGAACGAAGGAGTTTTGGCATGCTCCCTTTTGTTTCTAGCATTAACATGATGATCATAATACTGAAGATGATGATGGCCACGTGACAGAGAGACAACCAGGAAGGCCTCGAACGCTGAAAACAAAGGTGGAAGCGCCCGCCTGGCAGGACAGACGTCGAAATTGGTCGCCGATCAATCCCAGTCAAGTCCGTTTATCCAAAAACGAAATGTATGCTAAGATACCGAAGGGCGACACCACTGGCTGCTCCAACGTCGCCGTTTTCGCGCCAAAAATCCAGCAAAGTTTGGGTCTGCGGAGACTCTTTTCCCGGATTTTCAGGCCACGCGCACCGGCCAGGCTCCGGATCCACCACCCGAGCAGGAGCATCACCGTGGTGGGCCCATGCTGGTCCTGTTTGAGACGCCTGCGGGCTACGCGTTGTTTAAGTGCCTGAATCCAGGTGGGTTTTGCGCGTCCCTTGGCCATGCGAAGCGCCCCAAGAGCTTCCGCCGTGCTCGAAGCCGCTATGAGGAGCACCCAAGCGTGTCGCTGATGCTGTGGCGCTGTAGGCAAGCTGCGCGATGTGGACAGCATCGCCGAGGAGTTCACGTCAGCTGACCGCGCGGACGCGTTCGTGAAGCTCAAGGCGTTCTCTCGCTTCGATGACATCACGGAGGCGGTGGCGGCGGCCTCCGCGTTGGTGGAGGGCTCCCTCCACAAGGGGCTGAAGAAGTTCCTCAACAAGAACGTGGTGAAGAAGCAGCTCGATGACGACCTCGCAGTGGTGGACTCCAAGCTGGGCGGCATGATCAAGGAGAAGCTGGGCATCGGCTGCGTGTACAGCTCGGCGATTCTGGAGCTCAATCGCGGCATTCGCAACCAGATGGAGTCGCTGCTGCCGGCGGTGGAGCCGGACGCCATGCGGGCGATGCAGCTGGGCCTGTCGCACTCGCTCAGCCGGTACAAGCTGAAGTTCTCGCCGGACAAGGTGGACACCATGATTGTGCAGGCGGTGGGCCTGCTGGACGACCTCGACAAGGAGATCAACACCTACGCCATGCGCGCGCAGGAGTGGTACGGCTGGCACTTCCCGGAGATGAAGAAGGTCATCAACAACACCATCCAGTACGCACGCTGCGTGCGGAAGATGGGCATGCGCACCAACTGCGCCAATGTGGACTTCAGCGACATCCTGGAGGACACCAACGTCGAGGCCATGCTCAAGGACGCCGCCATGACCAGCACCGGCACGGAGATCTCGGAGGGCGACTTGGAGAACATCCAGGCGCTGTGCGAGCAAGTCATCAGCCTCAGCGAGTACCGCATCCAGCTCTTCGAGTACTTGAAGAATCGGATGCATGCCATCGCGCCGAACCTCACGATCATGGTGGGCGAGCTGGTCGGCGCACGGCTGATTGCCAAGGCCGGCTCCCTCCTTCAGCTGGCCAAGCAGCCGGCCTCCACCATCCAGATCCTCGGGGCGGAGAAGGCGCTCTTCCGCGCGCTGAAGACCAAGCACGACACGCCAAAGTACGGACTGATCTACCACGCATCCCTGATCGGGCAGACGCAGCCGAAGCACAAGGGCAAGATCAGCCGCGTGCTCGCAGCCAAGTCGGCGCTCGCCATCCGAGTGGATGCCCTCGGAGAAACCGAGGGGCCGACGATTGGTCTGGAGGCCCGGGAGAAGGTGGAGGCGCGCATCCGCCAGCTCGACGGCAACGCCCGCCTCGGTGGCAGCTCGGGGGAGCTCAAGGGGGCCACCGGACCCGCTCGGTACACCGGAGCGGAGGCCACGGCCGCGCCGGTCTACAACGCAGCCGCTGACGTGACCACAACCGAGGACAATGGGGACGCGAAGAAGAAGAAGAGGGAGAAGAAGGAAGGGAAGTTGAAGAGCCCTGGCAGCGCCAAGAAGAGCAAGAAGAGCGACGGAAGCGCCAAGGCGGCAGCAGAGGGAGACAGCGCAAAGAAAGATAGCAGCGCCAAGAAGAGCAAGAAGCGGAAGATGGACGACGAAACAGACAACGGAGGAGCAGCAGCACAAGTCTCACCGAAGAAGAAAAAGAAGAAGAAGGCAGATGCATGATGAGCCGCCGCGACGGCTCCATGACCGCACTAGAAAAGGGTCTCGGGAACAGAGGCGACGGCGCAGATGCAACTTGTTTCGTTGACGGAAGGTCTCGGGAAATCCTTTGGCATCTCGTCTCCTTAGACACCTTGCTCAGGAACCGAAAGGATCTCGAGCATCGTCATAGATCTCGCGTTGACAGGCCTCAGATGCATCAACCTTCGGCTCCACGTTACGTTTCGGGAGCTCCTAGCGACGACGAGAATGGTCTGAAGAGCCTCGGTCCCGACTCTCTCGTCTTCTTCCCTTGCTCTACTTTGAGGGCCGCGTTGACGTAGCCCGCGCTTTTCCACGCCGCCTCGTGTCGATACACGCCCTGAATCGAGACCAGCGCTTCTTCGGGCGCGGCCGAACGTCGAAGGCTTTCGTCGGCCTCTTCTCGAACTCGCGACGCTTCCTTCTCCCTCATTCGCCTGGCTGCTTCTTCATGCGCCGCCGCCGCCGCCTTCATGCGCTTCCGTGTACGTATGTACTGCCCAGCGTAGATTCTGCTGAAGTTCTCCGCGGGAACCTCACGGTCGGAATACCATCTGGGCTGGTCTCTCGGCCTCTGGCGCTCCTAGCGAAACACGATCAGCTCAAGAGCGCTCTGAACTTACGGAGGCCGGAGGTAAGACGCTGACCACCCCAATATACCTGACTCTCGACAGCCTGTCGTCGGTGCTGGGCGACGCGTTGCTGAGCCAGAAGCACCGCAGCTTGCGTAGCTTCGCCAGCGTCTGCGGACCTTGGACGACGCTGTGCAGCCGAAGCCTTGTGTCGCTTGCGTCGGTACTGCGTGGCCCTGATTCCTGCCTCTCGAGCAGCTCTGGCTCCCATCAGAGCTTCTCTGGGGACCGAATCCCAGTGGACGTTGTGGAGGCCCACGTCTCGCGACATCTGTTACTTTCTTTTGCCGGACGGGGGGAGAGGGAGGGAGGGGAGAAGATGGCGCGGGAGCTACTTCAAGCCAAGAGGGGGGCGGGAAACAAAGAGAAGATCTCAGACGCCTGCATGGTGCTTGAGAACGCGTAGAGAATCACAAGGGGCCGTCTTTGGCGGCGCTGTGCGAGGAAAATGGCGGCTTTGTGGCCTTCTGGAGCTTCGGTCAGCGAATCGATAGAAGCAACGGTCACTTTGGGGGGTTCTGTGAATTTGGAAACTGGTCTGCAGAGTTCTGATTGGATAGAATGTATTTATACGCCCGCATGTACACCCCAATCTACCAATCACTGATACATATGGGTGTGTTAATACAGCAACATACTACTTTCCAAATTCTGTGCCATCGCCAGCGGCGTTTTCCCGCCATTTCTGTGCGCGAGAAGCGAAGAAAGCATGTCCAGTCTCCGCAACGCCGTGAAGCGCGTGACGCATAAGGAGCGCGCTCAGCCGCGCTCTCGTCGGCGCTTCGGGCTGCTGGAGAAGCACCAGGTGGCGTTCCCCCCCGTCTTCTCCCGAACCGGCGGCGCTTAAGCGCGTGCCCCCCCTCAGGACTACGTGGAACGCGCGCGAGATCATCACAAGAAGCGAGATTTCCTCACTCGACTTCGACGCAAAGCGGCGCTGCGCAACCCGGACGAGTTCTACCATGGCATGGTGCACACCCAGACCAAGGCCGGCGTCCACGAGCTGGACAGAGACGACGCCATCGACACCGACACGGTGCAGCTGCTCAAGACGCAAGATGTGGCCTACCTCAGCACGGCCAAGCGGAAGGAGGAGGAGAAGATCCGGCGGCTCCGAGAAGGACTGCACGACATTTCGGCGCCGGACAAGGTGATTTCCTTCGCTTCGCTTCGCTCCCAGTATACCAGTCCGGGATTTTTGCTGATGGTGTGGACTGCGCCACGAAACCACAGGAGAAGAGCACAGCGAAGCACACGCTCTTCGTGGACTCGGAGAAAGATTTGAAGGGCTTCGACGCGGCGGAGCACTTTGACACGGCGCCGGAACTTGTGGGCAGAGCGTTCAACCGGACTCGCCGGGCGCAGCTGGCCGAGCAGGACGTCGCCGGAGCCGACGACGCCGAGAAGACGCTGAGGAGCGTGCGCAAGGAACGAGGCAAGAAGTATCGCGAGCTCAAGGCACGGGAGAAGCGCGTCGAGCAGATCGGGAAGACGCTGGAGCATGTGCAGACGCAGCGCAAGGTGATGGGCAAAGGAACGAAGAGGAAAATCAAGAGCGCGGAGGATGGGAAGCCTGCCCAGTACCGATGGAAGCGCGTGCGCGCCAAGTAGAAGCCCTTCATGTGATAGAAGCAGACAAAGGGACAAAGAACCAGACAAAGGGACAAATTGCACACTGCTTGATATCGCCATGCAGGCTTCGTAGTGGCCGACGGGTTGCGCTGCCACTGCCGCTGAGACATCAGGACGACTGCTGGATCCTGATCGATCTGTACAAACGCAAACTACCGAGATGCCCTCGGCTACACTATCTTTATGGCCCATCTCCACAATCAAAAACCATGTCGCTTCGCGGCATCCTCTCGGACTGACGGAAGGCTTTCGCAAAAATGATCAGCGACAAAACTGCACGAATCTCAATCTCACGAGGCTCGGCACGGAGCCTTTGTCCTCCGTGCCTCAACGCGGCACTCATGGGGACTCTCTTGCTCCCGATCTCTTCAAATGCTCTACCGCAGCTTCATAGGTGGTGAGGACGTAGCCCATGCGGCCTCCGGCCTTGCGCCGAGTGCACAGGCTCCTCAGTACGAACGCAATCTCGACCATCTGCGGAACCTGCGCCCGGAAAAGGCAGTACTGGAACGCGGGCAGGAACGCATCCGTCCCGAACGGCTCGTCATACACGCGCGTGATCTCCTCGGAGGCGGCCAGAAGGATGGACTGCATCTCACAGGGGAGCAAGTTCCCGTCCGAGCGATACCGACAGAGCCCTTGCAAGATCGTGATGGCGCCTTCCCACTTGTTCTCGTCGACGGCGCTGCTGTTGACGCCGAGATCCTGCTGGCCCAGCCCCTGCATGCTCTGCACCTTGTCGAACAGGGCGCGGTCCTCCATCTCGATGCCGCCGTTGTACCGGAGGATGTCGTAGCCCAGGGGCCAGAAGAAGTAGCGCTCCAGGGCCTTGCGCACGCCTTCCGTCACGAGCTTGGCGGCCGCTTCCAGCTCGGCGCTGACGGCATGCTCGCCCTGGGGCAGGCGCATGAAAGGCGAGCAGGAGTCGCGCAGCGGATTCAGCGGAGGCTGGTTGGCCGCCGACTTTGCCCGCGCGGGGCTGGCCAGGGGGCGCGCCTTCGGGCCCGCGGCGCCAGTTCCCGCCTGCCTGCTGGTCGTCAGCAGCACGGCCGCAGACTGGATCATGTTGGGCCCGATGGTGTCGAGCAGGATGCCTTCCAGCAGCTCCATGAGGTCGGCGACCTTGGAGAGCGCCCACTGCATCGCTTCGCGCCGGGTCCATTCCGCGACGTAAGGATCCTGCGCCTTCACTTTGTTGGAGCGCAGGTTCGTCGGGCAGTCCAGCTTGTCCAGGAACATGTTCACCAGGTTTCGGTGGAAGAGATCCATGCGCCTTCGGATGCAGGGCACGTCCAGCACGCGGTAGATCTTCGCTTCAATCGACGCGCCTAGCCTCTCGAAGACGGAGGTTTGACTCACGGTGGCCTCGAGCTCCAGCACCCGCGTGCCCACGCCGAGGAAGGCTTGCAACAGCTGCTGCACCTCCAGGTTCGAGTCGTGCAGCGGCGCGTAGAACACCAAGCCGAGCATGCGCTTGATCCAGGCCTCGATCGCCCGGCCCCACTCATACACCGGGTTCACCACGCCTCGGCCCGGGCGGACGTCTCCCGGGAAGGGGATCGTCTCAATGGACGGTCTGAGAATTACGAGGAGCTGCCGGAGGTACTTCAGCTGGCCAAAGGTCCGGCATTGCACCCACCCGGTGCCAGCGGCGATGTCCCGCACGTGGAAGCGCAGCATCGTCGTCGTCGCCACGTCCTTCACCGCGAGCGGACTCGCCAGCGTCGCCACCTCTCGCGGAGACGCCGAGCCGCTGAGCCAGGACCAGCGCGGCATGGAGGAGGCGGACCTGGGCGACGACGGCGCGGTCTCCGCGGCGCCGAGCGTCGCTTCCCTCAGTTGCACCAGGAGAGCGCATCGCAGGCGCTCCGCAGGCACCAGCTGCTGCCACCACGGCGTCTCGCGAGCCTCCTCGGTGACTTCCGCGGCCACTGCGCCCACGGGCCGCGCCTGCGGCAGCAACTTGGGCCCTCGGGGGCCCTTGGGCGGCATCCGCCTCGAGAGAAACGCGGGTCTGATGGCCTTCGTCGGCGCTTTTTCGGCCTTTCCGCTGTCCGGCGACACCAGGCGGTCCTGGTCCGGCGCTACGGCGGGTCCGCCGGGCGGACGGCGGTTCCGCGCCCACGCTGCCGCCCGTTTGTCGGCGCTGCCGAGGAACTTCGCCGCCGAGTGCGCGGACTTCCGGTCGATCAGGTGGTGCCCCTCCAGCTCTCTGCTGAGCGCCGGGTACCCGCCGCCTGGAGTCCCTCCCCCGGCGGTCAGCAGCTTGAGCTGCTGACTCAGGCGCTCCAAAGGGTCCATGTTCGGTTCAAATCGCTCGCGATTCCGCTCGCGCCGGGCTTCAGTGCCGCGCGCCCCCAACTCGTGTTCTCGTGCGTCTTGGGGCCTCAAACTCGGCGAGCCGCATCACACAGAGCATAGAAGCGCGGCGGAGAAAGAAGTGGCCGGATCGAGCGGCTGTGGGCGGAGAACGGCGCCTTCTGAAGTCTTGCCGCGCAGTCGTACCGCGAGGAGACAAACTGGGGTAAAGGGTCATTCGGAGCCTTCGCCCTCTTGGGATGGCATTCAAGTTGTGTGCCGGGCGAAACGGTTTCGGACCCCGTGGGCACGGGGATTGGTGAAGGGCGTGTCAGCTGTTCGGAAGCCGACGTATTCATCGTGCTACGTGGCCTGCTCGAGATTGGAAATCGACCCGGTTCAAGGTAGCCGTTGCCCTGTTCAAAACACGGCGTTCGGCGCGACGTGGCCGCCACGCATTTGCGGCAACTTGCCCGAAGCTTCGGCAAGTTGAGCAATAGCATAAAGACAAGGGCTGCTGCAGCTGTGCTTCAGAGCTGGTTGGCTACGTGCCTGGTTTCGAGGTGCAGGGTTGCTTGCCGCCGAAGCAGGAAGTGGACTTGCTTCAGAATGCCGTGATGATGCCGAGATGATGCCGAGATGCCGAGATGCCGAGATGCCGTGAGACGAGCAAACACGAGGTTGACTTCGAGGAGGCGGACAGGACGCACGAGTCGAGACCCGCGAGATGCGATAGAATGGAAGTCAAGGCGGCCGGCCAAGCAAGCAAGCAAGCAAGGCGGGAGGCAGGCCCGAGCGAGGTCGCCGTCGCTCGGGCAAAACCCACAACCTCGGTCTCCCTTCTTATTCCCGCATCTTACGCCTCGATCGAAACATCAAAGTTTACAAAAATGCCCAAGATCCGGTATCTCGCCATCCTTCGCGCGCGTGTCGGAGCGCAAAGGTGAAAAAGAAGAGAAAAAACACCAAAACACCCTACTATGACCAATAGAAGACTATTCTACGGTTTCCTCCGCAAGTCGGCCCAATCACGTTCCCTGCCGGAGCTCGGAGAGACTCTCTGTGCGCCCGTCCGGACTAGCTTGCGCAGCGCGCGAGTCGCGACGTTCCCGAGCCTGCTTGCGCACAGAACCTCAAGATGGCGTATCGGAAGAGAAGCATGCTCAAGGTCATCCTGCTCGGAGAGAGCGGGTGAGTTTCGCGCCTTCGCACGTTTAAACTGAAACCCGCCACAAAGCCAAGGACGTGACGGCGGAATCCTGAGCTTTGCAGCGCGATTTCACGTCCGATCGCCCGGACCTTGCGGTGCTTCGCACGTTGAATGTCGCGGATCATCACAGCTCACCGCGACGCCTTGATTTTGGGCCTTCTTAGGGTGGGCAAGACGTCGTTGATGGAGATGTTTGTGAACGACAAGTATGACGACAAGTACAAAGCCACGATCGGCGCGGACTTCCTCTGCAAAGATGTGCAGATCGAGGATCAGCTCGTGACACTGCAGATCTGGGACACAGCGGGGCAGGTGAGAGCCGGGACACCTCGGGCGGCGCAGGATTCTGACCGGGCGGCCGGCGAGAGGACAGAGACGACCTTCCGAAGCGCCTTTGTCCGCCGCTGACGCCGCACCCCACACGCGCAGGAGCGCTTTCAGTCGCTGGGCGTCGCGTTCTATCGCGGGGCGGACGCTTGCATCATCGTTTTTGACATCACCGACCCGACATCGTTTGAGCGCCTCGAATTCTGGATGTCCACTTTCCTGAAGCAGTCGGAGCCCAGGGGTACGTGACCCATCTTCGCATCGACTGCGTTCGTCTGGCGAGATGCTGCCATGATCACACACCATGCTACGTCTCGCCCCACCGCCAGCCACTACCATCCCTAACGATCCTGCTTCTCACGAAAGATCCGAGCAACTTTCCGTTTGTCATCATTGGGAATAAAGTAGATCTCGAGAGCTCGAGAAGGGTGACGAAGGTACGCCGCCTCTGCTGCACTCTTCTGTGCGCCTTGCATACCCCGGAGAAAGGAAGAGATTCTAAGAGTCCCCAATGCTCCTGTGGACACAAAGGCTATGGCTCTCCAGTGGTGCGCATCCAAGGGAGCTCGCATTCCGTACCACGAGACGTCGGCGAAGACGGCGCTCAAGGTGGAGGCCGCGTTCCGTGAAGCCGCGGCTCGAGGCCTTGAGAATGAGGACGCCAACACGGACGTGTACATTCCCGAGGGGCTGAAGCTGAACCAGGCGCCGGCGAACGAAAGCAGTGGGTGCTGCTGAGCCCTCGTTCCATTTTGAGGATCCGTGACGCCGCAAAGACAACGAGGCACGAAGCACGAGGCACGAACATCGAAGGTCGAGCATCGAGCATCGAGCATCGAACATCGAAGGTCGAACATCGAAGGTCGAACATCGAAGAGGAACTCTTCGGGAGTCAGAAAATGAGGTCGTTCCACTTCTGGTATGAAGAGAGGGTTCTTCTGCATTCTGCGTCTCGTGGCCTCGCTACCTTCTCCAGCCGCGGCCGAGAAAGGCTGGACAGCGTTCCTATGAGTTGCTCTTGAGCGCCTCTGCTTTGCCTATCAACCTCATCAGACCGTTGTAAATGTCCTCCACTCTTTGCATGCGGTGCGGAAGCTGGACCTGGAGAAACGTTGGCAAGAGACGTGCTTTCGTCAGTCCTCTGCGTCAGCGACACCGGGCACATCGTCGAACACCGCACCTGCTTGTTATTGCCGGAATGGAAGATCATGTGCTTGAGGAATGCCTCTGGCGACCGTAGATCGATGATCCGAGCGAAGCGACACCTGCCGTGTTGCCGAAAGCCGAGGCTCAGTCCTCCTTTCTCCTGCCCGCTAGGCCCTTTCTGAAGTGAGGTGTTGCATTTCGCATTACCTATTGCCGCCAAAGAGGTGGAAGCCCCCTGACCAAAACTCTACGTTGCCAACAGGAAACCATCCTGGCAGCTGCTCTTCCGCCGGCGGCAAAAATCCCCTTGGACAGTGATCTTGAAACCGCTTGATCTGCTCTTTTGTTCCCATCCATCCTGCCTGTGGGCGGAGAGCTGTGATTCACGACGACGGTAACAACTAAAGCAAAAACAACAACAACAACAAAAACAACAACAACAACAACAACAACAACAACAACGCACTTCGCCGTGTCCCCATACCTGCTGTCCGAATCGATCCGCCCGGAGGTGGTTCGCAGCGACCTCGCCATTCGCGCCGATTCCCGTGTACGAGTGGAGCCAGCCGCCGGATCTTGCCGGCACTGTCGCGACCCACCCGTCGAAGGGCTCTGGCAAGTACAGAACGCCCATGCCATCCAGGCCCCACTCCCAGGCCAAGAGCTCATTCTGATGATACACTTCGCGAAGCTTCTTGACATGCACCTGCGCATCCGGATGCGGCTGCGGGCAACACGGCGTGTCCTGAGGAGAAGCAAGCTTAGCTCAAGCGACATGGAAGGCGCCCGTTTCGAGACGCACCCCTTGAAAGGGCCCTTCCGACGGCTTCTTGCCAACTAAGGCCGTCTCCACCCGCACGAAGCCCGGCAGAATCTTATTGTATCCCAAGGCCGTCAGCGGCGTTTGCCAGTTCGTCATCTCATCTTCCCCTGCACGCCATTGTCCAAAGTCCAGTGGAAATTTAGCATTCTCGTTGCATCCGCAGCGGTTCCATGTCTCAGCACGCTCGCAAAACAAGTCTCGCACCGGTCGTTTTGTCGTTGGGAAACGCCTCTGCCAGGGCGTCCAGCTCGCCGCTCACCTCGAGGAAGTGGCGGTAGTGGCTGGCGCCGACGTACATGTCGTCCTCCCACGCTCCGAACATGTCATAGTTGTCCAGCTCTCGCTTGACCACGAAGCGATGCTGTCGCGCCAGTGCTCGCGTGTACGGCTTCATCTCGCCGTCCTGCTCCTTCAGGGGAATGGCGTTCTCCCAGATCATCAAGTCGTTCTTCACATCCAGACGATCCCCACAGCCTGCGAGAGTCTTCTCAAAGTCGGCCCTGGCCCTCTCCGCCGCCCAGCCCGCGATGATCTGCACGCCCACTCGGAGGTCGTACTCCGCGCCAATGCCCTGCGTGCACAGATCCACCACGCCGCGCAAGAGATAGTCGATGTGCGCCATGCGCGTGGAGCCATGGATCATGCCCCGGCCCAGAGTGCTCTTGTTATCTAGCGACGTGATGATGTGCAAGATGCGGAACGGCGTCGCATCAGCTGACAAACGACGACGAGGCGCCGCCGCTTTCTCGGACCAGCAGCCCCGCTGCGCCACCAGCAGCGCGGTGCAGAGCACCGCCAGCGCCGCCAGCGCGAGGCGCTGCCGAGAAGTCCGGTCTGCGACCGCAGCGGAGGCGTTCCGGGCGGAAACCGGCATTTGGGCCACTTTTGCAGATCTTCGGGTGAATTGTGGCGCGAAAACCGCGGGAACTGCAGGCAAAAGACTTCGAGTTGCAAACGGCTCTGCGGGTTTATGCCACAGGGATATTGCGGAGGAGTTCAAGATGAGAAGCGTTCCCAAGTCGAATCAAGTTTGAGTATTTCATAATTTTAAACAAATTGAATTTTTTAGCGACCAATCCGGTGGGCGCGGGGCCAAGATCCTGCGACGGAGACGAGGCGGACAGACGCAGCGCCGCTGGTGGTCCGCCTCCCAGCGCCGGAGTCGCGCGGCCGCCATGGAGGCTGCGCACGACTTCGTCCTGGGCAGTCGCGTGTCGGTGGCTCTTGGCGACTCGGAGACGATCCAGGGCGAGGTGCGACGTCGTCTCTGTCGCCACGCGGCGCGCTGCTGACTCGTCTCTGTCCGCTCCGCAGGTGTTCAGCGTGGACGCTCTCTCCGGCACGCTCATTCTCCGTAAGTGCGGCTGCGTTTCCGCCGCGTCGTGTCTTCTTCCCCTGCTCCATTCTATGGCTGACTATTGGAGAGTCCCTACGATCATGACAAAGACGTTAACTGTTGCCTAGGACGCCCCGCACACGAGAACACCAACACCAGTCATTATGTGAGTCTGGTGAACATGGCGCGGATCTCGTCGGTGGAAGTCTTGGAGGAGGGCTCTGGGGAGCTCCGAGAGGTGTCCGCTCCGTCGGAGAAGGACCTGGAGCGCAAAGAGGTCAAGGCGCGCGAGGCGGCAGAGAAGGCTTTCCGGAGCATCAACTTCTCCGTGTCTCCTGCCGGACAGCAGATGTTCGATATGCTGAGCAAGACGTACGTGCTTCGTTTGAGGTGGAGATGGTTCAGAGAGGGATGCCTCCTTCGCTTCCCTCGTGCCTAAGCTTCGTATGCATTTCAGGCTTCCGTGCGAATGGGATGGGGAAAGCATCGTGGTGATGCAGCAAGCGAGGTGAGTGAGCAGACGAGCTCAGAAGTGGCCGTTTGGGGAGCGGGGGCTTGCATTGTGTCGCTAACACGTTGTGGATCTTGCGTGTTTCCTCAGAGTCAATCCGCCTTACAGTCAGCGTTCGGTGGTCCAGATGGAAGGGGATCAGATTGCGATGGAGCGCATCTGCAGGATGGTGGCGGACTTCTCGAAGAAGCTGGCAGCCTCGTAGCAGTCGATACTGGTAGACGGGAAGCGACGCCACGTTCATTTGATATATTTTTACGGAGGCCTCTCAGGCGATCAAGACGCGCCACGGCCCGTCTAGACCATCTCATTCTCCGTGAGCCCAGTGGAGTCGTCAAGCGGCATGTATTCGGCCTGGATTTCGATGGCAGCAGAAAGCTTAGCTCCGCCCCAACTCCTCGTGGCATGCGACGGGGACGTACCAGGATGTCGCGGACCTCGTCACGGATTCGCCGCTGGGAGTATACGTAGTACCCGTACATCGCTGCGCCGCAGGCGACTAGCATCGAGATCACAATGGCGGCGACCTCTCCTCCCGAGAGGCCTCCGTTCGTTTTCTGCGTCGAAGGCGGCGTCTGCGGGGATGCAGTCGGCGACGTGGCCACGTCTCCATCGTTCTGGACACATGAGCTGAATTGTGTGGAGTCGATCCCAACACAGTTGCATACGCTCGGCTCCGTGCCCGACTGGAAGCCAGCGCAGATGGCGGACAAGACCACCGGGGATTCCGCGGCCCCGCGCTCGATCACCTCGTTGACGAACAGCGTGGGCGTGAAGAGGACGCCCTGGTCGCGCGCGCGACTGAGCTCCCCCTCAAGAATGCTGTTCTCCTCATCTGAGGGCCCAGTTCCCCCCGAGTTTTGAATGCAGCTGTCCACCAGGTTGGAGTCGATGCCCGCTACCTGCATGGACACCTTCGCGCAATCGTAGTCCTTGAAGAGGAGGTCATTGCAGTTCGTGATGAAGTCCTTGACGTAGTGCCACCATTTGAGGCCGACGCCGTAGCTATCCGTCATCTGCTCGTTGCCACCATAGAGATTCCAGATGCATTTCTGGACCAGAGAGGCTTGCACCACGTCTGCGCCGCTGAGGCCCCGGTTCAGCTGGAAGTCGGGATCCGCCGCGCAGTAGCGGCCCTGGTTGGTGCACTGATCATTGCAAGAGCCTGTCGAGCTGCCGTCGACGCAGCCGATCGCCTGCCCGTCCAAGATGAGAAAATTCGGGGTGAAGAACGCGTGTTTGTCCAGCGCCGCCTGCACGGGCTCCCAGCTCAGCATGAGGTCTTGCGTGTCCATATCCTTCGGACTGGTCCAGAGTTCCCACTCGACGCGATCGTCGGGCGTTGGCAGGCGCCAGCCCAGCGATGCCACCGTTGGCGCCCCCGCCTGAATGTTCGCCGCAATGGCTTCGCCGTCCTGCTTCTTGATCAGCACTGACGGAATGCTGACATCGCCACCGGAGCCGTCGTCGGCCATGGTCGGTAGCTGCACGTCACAGCTTTCAGCCCCGCTCCGGTCACAGTCCTCGTCGTCGCAGAGGCACACCCAGTTCACGATGACGGCCGCCGCGGCGCCTGCCCGTTGCGCGTTGCGCACCTTGTTGACGAAGTGGCAGTCGCCGCGCCGAAACATCAAGATGAACGCGGATCCGTCCGCCAGCCCATCCGGCGGTCCATCGCACAGATCGCTGTCCACCCATTTCACTCGCGACGTGATGGAATGCCCGTAGTCGGGAATGCCGAAGAGCGCGCCAGAGTGGTTGTAGCCGTCTGCCTTGTGGAGCTCCGACGGAATTTGCACTTCATGTTGTGTTTTTTTTCCATGGGGAGTGGATTTCGTTGAGCTTGTAAGATATCAACGCAAAACGAAAGGAAAGGAAAGGAAACGAAACGAAGTGCTGAGGCACTCGAGCTGTGAAGAGAAGGAGCGCTCACCGTTAAAACTCGAAGACTCTGAGCCCAGACTCGGCGGCGTCTGGATGATGATTGTGCGTAGAAATGATTAGAAGCGTTTCCTTCCCTCTGCACAATCAAGTCACATATGATGAGATCCCGCATCAGCTTCGTGCACTCACCAGAAGCGCCGCGAGCGCGAGATGAAAAGCATGTCGCACTCCGTTCGTCATCTTCATCACTCAGATGGTGCAAACCAGCAGCCAGGAAAGCAAGTCCCTGTGGCGTTGCCCGCGAAGCAGAAGGCACCTTGGTCAGAACCCTATTTTCCCTATCTTCCAGTAGTGACTCGCTCGCGCAAAGTTGCCGAGTCAAACTTTGACTTTTGGCGTGAACCCCTTTTGTGGTGCGGTGGCGCTCTCTGTTTGATTCTTCAGAATTCCATCGAATTCCCACCTTCTGACCCGTCGCAGCGAAGACGCCGCTCTCACCTGAGACGCTTTCGACGGAAGCGCTGCGGACAGATGACTCCGGCTGTCGCGTAAAAAAAAGCTGCGCAACGGGCGGCGGCGCGCTGAACTCTCCTTAGTTGGCTGTGGTTTTGCACATTGGCGTCGGAAGTCCAGGTTGTTCTTCGATGTGTTAGCGGATCTATACTTCCCGGTTCCACGTTGTCTGGTCGCGTGGCTGGCGTTTGTGAATATAGTGGGAAGCACGGGAGCGCAGGCTAGCGGTTGGCAGGGAATCCTTTCAAAGTGTGGAAGCGGGAAGCCTACAGCCAATGATGAGCGGCTCCGCCACCCATCCGTTCTCGCTATAGGAACGGAGAGCAAAGCTAGCTTAGCGTCGGGCGAAACGCGGCTTTCTTGCTTGGACTAAACTACATACCTCCTTCTCCCTGAATTCCCTGAAATTCCCTGAAATTCCCTGAAATCCCTGAAATCCCTGAAGTAGTGAGATAATCAACGCAACTAAACGAGTGATAAGTCCGCTGCCGCCAACAGCGCTTCGAAAGCTGAGAAGCTTTCACGCCCTTCGGTGTGACAGTCGGACTCGCGATCCGATCCGAAACCGTCGATCAGCTGATCTTTCAGGCCTAGATGGAGTATCTTTTAGCTGTTCTTTCACAGCACAAACTGCGCCTCTCTCTCCCCAGATTCGCGCATTGTACAGCTCTCGCTTTTGCCATGTTGTCTCGAGCCCTTCGCAGTGGCGCGGCGCGCCGCTTATCTCAATTCAGCTTCTCTACAGAGGCGGCAAAGCCCTACCGGGTGCTAGGCCTGCAGCAGGTGGCCGTTGGCGGGCCGGACAAGGCCCGTCTCGCCACGCTGTGGCGAGATTACTTCGGCCTCTGCCTGCAGAAGAGCTTTGTGAGTGAGAAGGAGAACGTGGACGAGGATGTCCTCCTGCTTGGGAAGTACGTGTTCATGGATTTCTGCGGAGGTTCCCGAAGAAGGCTTAGCTGAAGGTGTTGCTTGGCTGTCAATAGGGGGCCCTTTCCAGTGGAGGTGGACATCATGCAGCCGGTGGATCCTGAGTAAGTATGACTGAATGCAGCAGGAGCGGAAGCCTGGCGGAAGAACTTGGTGCTCAGCTCCCCATCTCTCTGCAGGAAATCGCCCAAGGTTCACATCCCCGCTCTGAACCACATCGGCCTTTGGGTGGACGACCTGCCCAAGGCCGTAGAGTATCTCAAGGGCGAAGGCATGCGCTTTGCGGGTGGCATCCGCCCGGGAGCCTCCGGCCATGACGTGGCCTTCATCCACCCAGTCGGTGAGTGATACATGCTCTGGATGGAGAATCCAGCACCGGCGCTCCGCCAACCCGAGTCCTTGACCATCCCTCTCAGGCAACGAAGAGTCCCCCCTCTGTGGCGAAGGTGTCCTCATCGAACTAGTGCAGGCGCCAGCAGACTTGGTCAAGACGTATGATGAGCTGTAGATGCCTCGGTCCAGGAGTGAGCTCGGGACTTTGGACTTATGACTTTGGACTTCGGCCTTTGGACTTTGGCCTTTGGCCTTTTTGGGCCTTTGACCTCTGCGCTTTGGATTGTGGAGTGGGGGTTGCGCGTCGAAGCATGAATGACTCTTCTGAGCCAGTTGAGGATTTGACGAAGAAGCCGATCCGTTAATTCCTGAGACTGCAGAACGATCGCCGCTGGTGGAAAGCTCCTCACAACTGTGCTACGCGTCATGCGCTTTGAATTTCCTGCCGTTCAGGCATTCAGGACCGGCAGGCGAGAGGGAAGACCTCGGCAAACCTTGAAGTCTACGATGTGACGAAAACCGATTGAGGCTGCGTCGGCGATTTATTGCATGGGGTCGATGAAAGAGGTGGCGGCGATGAGCGCAGCGACGACCCCGGCGAAGCCGAGCACTGCGATCTTGCCCGCGAGCTTCTCGCTGTCAGACTGCACATCTACGAGAAGCTGGCAGACGTCGGCCTTGCCGCCGTTCTTGTTCTCCTCCGTGACGCGGTAGTACCACGAGCCGAGCTCGGTGGTAGGATCTTGCCAGCTGCGGAGACGCGAGGCGGACTCGTCAGGTGGATTGCATTTATTGCATTGCCGGCGTTTTCCAGTGCCATGACTCACATGTAGGTGCCGCCATTCGGTCCCTTGGAGAGCAGCGGCTGCCAGTCCTTGAAGGACGCCACCGTCTGCCAGTTCCTCTCGCCTCCGCGGGTCTTGCTCACGATGAAGCCGACGGTGTCTACCTCCCGATCCGTGGTCCACTCCAGTTCGACCTGTCCCACGCCGCGTGCCCCTCAGGTCTCCGCCCCACTCGCCATTCTTGCATGCAGCAGCTTCACTCACCTTGTCGTCCACGAAGCGCTTCTTGAGGCCGATGCCGCTCAACTCGCCAGCGGAAAGATCCGCCCACATCTGACCTTCTGCTCGCTTCTTTTCCGCGCGCCTCTTGGCCGCCCGCTCCTGCAGCACTTGCATGAGCCTTGCAAATCCCCGAGGTTTGCCTCCCTCTCCTGCCCGCGGACTTACTTCGCGCACTTTCTCCACGGCGAACTCGTCGATGTCCATCCACGGAGCGTATTTCACGCCTGCGGGGAACACCAGGCGCTTAGGGCTCCACAGCGTCTCCGGTGGCCCAAAAAGGGAGCCAGCTCTGGGAGCAACGCACCCTTCGGACTCACGAGGCCCGTGCGGCGGAACTTGGCCATGTTCTCCGCGACCGCGGCCTTGAACTCCTCGTCCTCGTCGTCGATGTTGAGCGAGAACACGCGAGACGCCGCGGCGCGCGGGCGCGCGGCGGAGGGCGCGCGGCCCAGCAGGGCCCGCGTGAGGATCGGGAGCAGCGCGGCGAGGAGAAGAACGAGGCGCGACATTGCGACGGACTCGGTGGCGCGAAACCTTACGGCGGCGTTGCGGCGGGGCGGAGAATCTGCGCTCCCGAGGCTGTAGGCTGGGAGAATAAGGCGCAGTGAGGTGGCTTGTCTGGTTTTCTCGTTCGCAGGTACGTGGCGCGACAGAGACCAAGCCGTTGGCTGCTTCAATCTGTCGGCTGATCTGCGCGACTACGGGCTAGACTAGTGGAGATAGTTTAGAAATTGAGGGCTATACCAATGGGTTCCCGCTGCAGATGTCCGTCTTGGCCACGGGCACCAATCCCGTAGCAGCGCTTCGCGTCTGTCCACGCCAGTTTTGCTCCGGATCGATCTTGCGACCACAGTCTGTCGTGATTGGACATCCACACATTTTGATGCTACTTCAAATTGTTGAAAGCTGTATTCCATTTTTCTGCAATCTACTGGAACCCAATTGCTTTTCCCACTTAATGTAACCCTAAGTGCGATTCGTCGTGAAGAACTGCGCTTTATCCCCCCAAATTCGCCAATAAATAGACCAGGTGGGCACTCCTGCGCTCTTGCGCTCACCAGGAGTCATCTCTGACCCGTTGCCGACCCTGTAGGATGAAGCACCTGGCAACGTACCTCCTGCTCAAGATGGGCGGCAACGCCAGCCCTAGCGCCGCGGACGTCAAGGACGCCCTCTCCTCAGTCAGCGTGGAAGTAGACGACGCAGCTCTGGACGCGCTGATCGCAGATCTGAGCGGGAAGGACCTCACGGAGTTGCTGGAGATGGGCAAGGAGCGCTTGGCCGGCGGCGGCGGCGGCGGCGGCGGCGGCGGAGCTGCGGCGGCGGGTGGCGGCGGAGGCGGCGGTGCAGCCGACGTGGCGGAGGAGGCCGCGGCAGAGGCCGAGCCGGAGAAGGAAGAGGTGGAGGAGGTGGACTTGGGAGGCGGCATGGACATGTTCGGCGGCGGCGACGCGGACTATTAGGCTGCTCCGCAGATCCTGAAAAGCAAAAGTACCACCTTGATTCTACGAAGTGATGTTGGCGGTAAAGGCGGCAGAAGGCCTCTCTTCATACCTCTGCGTTCGAGCTGGATCTCTGAAGGCGTCGGCAGTGACGGCGAGACGAGTCGCTTTGTTCGTTCCTCTCTCCTGCTGGCAAGTATGAAAAGTGAGAAGGGAAGAGTGGAAGACACAGAACGAGGCGGAGCCTCGAAGAGACAAAGCTGTTGCACCGCAGCCTGCCTACTCCTCATTCAGGCTGACATTGCCTACTTTGCGGACCCGAAACTCTTCACAGTGAGCTTCCCTTGCACTCCAATCTCTGCATCAAGGCACGGACGGACGCCCTCATAGAAGAACTCGGCATACTCTCCA
>JAAMXY010000352.1:9486-31138 GCA_019677205.1 Pinguiococcus pyrenoidosus | reverse complement strand
CAGGTGCGACGACATGATCGTACAGGACGGGACAAAATTGTGCGCCGTGGCGCGCTCTTACGGCTGCGGAAAGAAGGCTCTCGTACATGGAGTTCGCTCCCCATACGTTACTTCAGCGTGAAAAGGGTGAGCTTGTTCAGCCCCGCAACCGCGACGGAGTCGCCGGACGGGGACCAATCCATCTTCAGGACTCTCTGCTGAAAGTCTGCCTCCTCGTAGTCTATACTGGAGTCCGAGTTGCGACTACTGGATTCTCTGAAGCCCAAAATCTTCCTCGTCGAGCTCACGTGCTTTCGCTTCAGGTTGGGTTTGTTCACGTCCATCCGGCTGACCGAGTCGCCGCTGCTTTCCGCGCAGAGGAAGCCGTTCCCGTACGTGCCGGTCACGAGGTGCTTGGCGTCCGGAGAGCTACACACCTCGAACTTGTCGAAGATGTGGTCGTTCTCATACAGCTCACCCAAGCGATTCTTGACGTTTTCATGCACGGGCATCACCGTCACGGGAGCTTGCTGCTTTCGCAGGTCCCACACTTTCAGCGTGAGGAAATCTCGCGCTGCAACAAGCTGCTCCCCGTCCAAGAAGCGCGCGTCGGAGATGGACGCGACAATCTCCGTAAAGAAATTGGCCTTCAACGAGCGTCAGCAACGCAAGAGCCACATCAGCAACATCCGCAACATCAGCAATCGCAATACCGGCTGCTTTGAGCGAAGCCAAGCCTCCAAATGGCCTTACCTGCGGTCCGCGGAGATGCGTCGGTGCTTGCAGGCAACAAGCATGGTTTTTGCACAAAGCACTTGTGCGAAGGTCAAAAATTTTCACGCAGCCCTTCGACGTGGAGTAGAGCATGGCGTTCCCCTTCTTCTGCTCGACGTGGGCGCTCGTGATCACCTACGACAACGCACGAGGCCGTTGAGAAGCCTTCCTCACCGATTGACGTTCACACGGCTTCCAGATTCCGCACCTCCTGGAGCTCATCCATGGCAGCGGGCTTGATATCAACAATGTTGTAACTAACGTCTGAGTTGTCGATGTGCCACAAGTTGATGCGGAGATCGTCGGCGCTGATGAAGGTCTCCATGTCTGGTCTCGGGGCGATGCTATTGATATGATAGGCATGGGCGTTCGCGAATGCCTGTTTCAGGAGAGGAAAAGATTTGACCAAGAGAGACAAGAGAGACAAGACAGACGAGAGAGACAAGAGAGGAAGAGACGTCAGCATCAGAGTCGTCCTGCACGAGCGCCGTAGTTCGCCAGCACGGGAG
Organism: Pinguiococcus pyrenoidosus; assembly: GCA_019677205.1. NCBI lineage: Eukaryota > Pinguiophyceae > Pinguiochrysidales > Pinguiochrysidaceae > Pinguiococcus > Pinguiococcus pyrenoidosus. The sequence continues at coordinate 29,876 of JAAMXY010000352.1, read as the reverse complement.
GCATCTTACCCGTTTACAAGTACTGGTCGACTGTGCTCCCCGCCGACGAACCCGCGGCAGCGTGATGCTCCGGCAGGCCTCTCTCCGCTCATTAATCTACTCGCATATGCATCGGAATCAGTCGCCGTCGCTCCAGACGCTCATACAACGTCCGGGAAACGGCAAGTGGCACCGCACCTGCTCTTCCATGTCGTCGATTTCTATTGTGTCGTTTTCCGATACATCGGAACGTGCCTGCGGCCGCGTGCTGTCGCAGAGCGAGGTGAGGGAATGGACCGAGGGAAGCCAGGCGGGCAACGACAAACGCCGAGGCACCTCTGGAAATCCTCCGGCGGCAGATCGGCGCTGATGCCGGGACTGAAGTCCATGATGGGCTGCTCCTGGACCTTCCACAGCTTGATGGTTTTGTCTGTGGAAGACGAGGTCGAAGCCGAGCCAAAGTTATCGTCTTCCGTGCCTCCCTGCGTATGCCCGAAAGTCGTTGAAGAAGCGGCGTACCATTTGTGCTAAGCAGGAAGTTGCCGATGCAGGGGCTGGAGCACCACCGGATCTGGTTGATCTTCTCCTCGATCTCCAGGCTCTTCAAGTAGTCGAACTCGGCCTCGTGGCTCTGAAACTCCATCTGGAAGTCGTAGCGGGGCCGCTCGCCCTGTCGCACGCTCGTGGGTAAGTACTGGTCTCACAACAGCTGCCGCCGAGGTACGCTCACCTCGCTCTGTGGGTCTCTCTTGAGGATCACCACGCGGCCGCCCTTGTCACCGGTGGCGATGAGGCTGCCGTCGTGGTTGTACGCGACGGCGGAGAGGACGTCGGCTGTGGCAGCCAAGCATCGACGTGAGAGCTCCGCTTGAGCCGCACTACAACGTCAAGAGCCACGTACCCTCCGTCAGGTCCATCACGCGATCCCCAAAGCATTGCGAGAACTGGATGACGCCCCGCTGCTCCTGTCGAGCCTTGTTGCGATCCTGCCTCATCGACGTCAGCTGCGGCTTCGACTCCGCTGCGATCCGCTCGTGGCAAACCAATTCAGTACCTCGGCCCGCCGGGAGCCCGGCCGCGGGAAATTGCGAACCCCCTGCATGGCCGTTCTGTGGCGCGTGAAGGCTTCTCTCGCCGCCGATGGATCTTCGCAAGTGGGCGGCCAAGACGTAACGCACCTGCCGCTGGAGAGCGGCGTCGCGGACTTCCCGTGACGGTTCCGGCCAGAAGCGCTTAGCGCCCGTCTTGGACACCCGGATAAGCGCCGCAGCTGACATCACGGCCAGGAAGGCAGCCATGGGATGGGCGTGACGTGGGGACGGAGCCCTGGGGGTTTGAAAAGCGGCGCCTCGGGATTGGGTACCACATCCCGGAAGGCCAGGTGGAAGCAGATTGTACAGCGGCCGCAGCCACCGCCGGCGGACGTGTCTACTTCCGTTTCGCCGGAATCTCCAGCCCTGCCAGCAGCCGCCGCAGCGGCCGCATAGGCTGCGTGAGGATCACGACGCTGCAGCGCCATAGCACAGTGCTGCGGGTACCTGGAGCGCTTGGGACAAAACGAACGACAGCCGCCTTTCCCGGCTTTAGGGCAGATGCGGCGCCAGGAGACGTGTAGAGTAGTACGCAACCCGTCGGCGTCTCGGGGACTCTCTTGCACCGCAGAGTGGCCATGGCGAGCAGCGCCGAAGAGGATTACTCCGAGGTGGACGATGTAGATGCTGAGCCGCAGAGCGTCGACGACGAGCTGGACAGGATCGACGCCACCGTAGAGAAGCATGATCAAAGCGACGAAGACGACGACGACGACGACGACGACGAGTATGGGAGAGAGGATTATGAGGACGCGACCTACGAAGAAAGCGGCGATGTTACCTTGCCAAACGAGTTTGAGATCGCCGCACCTGAGGCTGGGGAGAACAACCCGACTTGCGAGGAGAAGCTCGCCACTGCTACTGGGACCTTGGCCGCCCTGCAAGCGCAGCTGCTGGACATGACGCGGGCAAAAAACAAAGAGATCCAGGGCCTCAAAGCCCAGGTTCTGGAGCTCCGCACCAAGAACGCCGACCTCAGCGACAAAGTGGCAAAGCACGAGAAAATCAAGTCCAACGCTACTGCCAGTGCCAATGGGAATTCTGATGCGGATCACGAAGGGGAAAGTCGTCAGGGCAAAATATTTGCCAAGCAACATCAAGACGCCAAGCACGCGATTTTGGCCTTCTTGGAAGATCACGACGCTGGTTGCAAAGAAAACACGAGCTTGCCGGAGCTCGTCCAAGTGGTGATCACGTTGACGAAGAGTTTGCAAGCAAAGCTGTGGAAACGCAAATCACGTAGGGCGTCGGTGGAGACGCAAAGAGACATGCGCCGACTGCGAGCTCGGGCGGAGCATCTGTACCATCGACACCAGCAGGAGAAGGACGCGCGGGTTCGCGTGGAAGATGCGTTGCAGATTTCCAAGAAGAAGGTGGGAGCGCTGGGCGACCACGTCGAGAAGCTGATGCTGCATCTGAAGCACGAGGCGGCGGCCAAGGCGAAGGCCTACGAACTTCAGCGTCGCGCAGAGAAGCAGACCGTCGTCCTTCGGAAACGGGGCGAGGTGCTCGCCAAGCGCAACGCAGCACGGGAGAGGGTCATCCTCGAGATGCAAGAAGGGTCCAAAATCTTGGAAGATCAGCTGCGCCTCATGGACGAGAAGTACCTCGAGCTTCGCGTCAAGCTTGACTGGACGCGAAACCGCGCGACCCAGGACGTGAAGAAATTCAAGCACGAGGCGTCCGCGCTTCGCGCCAAGTTTGCCCTCATGCATCCGGGGGAAGGGCTGCTGGATGACGCTCGCGTCCCCGAGAGGGACTTGAGCCTTGCGATCGACGTCGGCCTGGGCAAAGCGCAGACACCGGGTCCTCAGACAGACTCGCCTTCGTTCGAGCGCCGTCTGCCCTCACAGCGCAAGGCCAAGACGGCTGACCCACGACGGCATGTCGACAAAGGCGGTAGGGAAACATCGCAGACGGCGAGCAAGCCGCGGCGGCAAGAGAATCGAAAGCTGCGCCAAACGGCTGTGGACTTCGGGAGCGGGCTGCCATTCACCATCAAAGACTTCGTTGAGGATGCAGATAACAGTGATACGCCGTGGAGCGACGAAAAGGTCGCTTCGCTCACCAATAGTCTGACCAAGAGGAGGATCTCTCGATGACAGAATGCAGTGAAGCAGCGGAAAGTCCCCGTCGTCTTGGGTCGTGTTGTGTCGTGTCGTGTCACGTCTTGTCGAGAAATCCTACGAAGGTTTGAGTCGCTGAGTCACATCCTTGCACGCTACCCCCAGTTGTGCATTTGCCATGCCGCAGCGGCACACGGATTTGCGTCTCGCCAGGACGCGGCTTAGTCTTTCTGCGCCTCGTTCGACCCGTCGAAATCTGAGATCGCAGGACCTGCGCAAGGGGATTCGGGGATCAGGCTCGGCCTTGGCGCTCGATGGTGCAACCATGGCAGGCACTGCGGAGCTACCTTTTTGGTTGGCTCGCACCGCAAGGTCATACTCGATCGTCTCCAGTTTGCGGAGATTCCTCTCCGCCGCGTGCACCTTCTTTGCTTTCTCTGCGACAGCAGATGACGTCAACGCTACTCTAGCAAAGCATACACCATTGATCACGAGGCTGTAGGACGTACCCCCATGCAGCTGCATCGACAAGAGGACGGCATGCGAGGCAAAGGCGGCTTCAAGGCAGGATCTCACGAGAGCGCTCTTGCGCTTCGTCGCCGCTTCCACACCGATGCGCCCAACCTCTCCCGAAAAGTCACTCAACGCGCCTACAAGAGCAGATCTTTTACTCGCCATCTTGGTGGGAAACACCAAAACGAAAAGGACGCAGCCGAGGAAAGCGACGAACCGAGATACTCGTGTGCATTCAGCAAGCCGTTTGCGATCTCACTTCGCCGCGGACACGCTGCGCTTGCTGAAGGATCCTCTAGCAGCCAGAGCGACTCCGCGTTATCAATATTGTGCAGAAAGCAGAGCAATTATGATCAGAAAAGCAAGCGGAGAAGCACCTGCCGAGGTGATCCACGTGAAGAACAGTTGTGCCTCCGCAAGCTCTTCCAACGCATTGCTGAACGACCCATGACGCAGGCTGGGGAACGCGTTGATGTGTTTGTCGTAGATTTTCTGGACGTCGCTCACGGCAGATTCAATCAGTTGTTGCGCCCTAGACGTCCGTGATGGTGAAACATGCAATAAGCGGGAATTCTCCCGGTTCTTCCTCGCTCGGCGTGGAACTCACCTGTCCCGTTGGCGTCGATGTGCTGCATAGATCGCATTCTTTGCATTCTTCTGCGCATCTCTGCAGCTCTTGATGACATCTTCTCGCTTCTGGTCGTAGTCGTGGTACTTCTGGCGCAGCAGCTCCCATTCCTCCTTTGCGACCATGCCATTCGCCTCCGCGGCTGGGGCGTCCGACGGCTTCATGCGCTTTGCAGGGCGCTCGTCCGGCTCGGCTGCCTTCTCATTCTGATTGAAGGACAGTTCGTAGAGCATGTCCTCACAGCGGCGCTCTGAGTATTTGACCCCATCGAATTTCCGCCGAAGCGGGCCGTTGCGCAAGTCAAAGAGCAAGAGCTCCTCCTTCAGCTCGCTCACAAATCTCCGGCACAGCGCCACACTGTCCACGTCGAGTGCGGTTGCCCGGCGCAGCGCATAGTGCGCGACTTCTCTACAAAGCTGGTGACGACATATCCGCGAGCGTTCACGTGAATGAGCAGCAGCGGCAGCATGCTGCTTCAGGGCATGTCGGGATCACCTCAATCATCGCTGCGAGGTACTCCTCGTCGTCAAAGGCATCTCCCAAGGAAGCTCGTGAAAGCGCCTGCAGCACCACCGTCAGGAATGCCAAACGGCTGTCCTGCATTCGAAACCACACGGACCTGTCCAGCATTGAGAAAGTGGTGGAACGCTTTGACCTTCAGGAACGACTCGCAGACATGGTTCATATTGCCCTCTCTGCAGCCGACGATGTGCGGATTTGCAGCTTCGTATTCCTGTGCGAATGCACATTTCGGTGCAGATCGTATCAGCCTGCGAAGGCATGCAGTTTTCTCCAGCTCCAGCACTGTTGGAAGGCTCACCTGCAGTGCCACTTCCGCTTTCCTCAGCTCTTCGACGGCGTTGTCTTGCAGTCCGTAGTGAAAGCTCGACAGCGCCTGCTGCACATGCGCGCTGATCGCTCGCCCTACGCATCTGTGTTACTCCCACACATTTGCACACAATGTCCAGGCGCGGAATCCCGTTTTGGCGGCGTATCTCACCTGCACGGAACGCGTCGTCTCGATCATTTCGCTCCTTTTCAATCTCCGCCAACGTGTTCTCCCGATCTTCCGGGTGGAGAAGCTGCTTTTCAGGCGTGGAGCACGCGTGAGACTTTTTTCTACACTTCGAAATGACCCTAGGTTGGCAAAGTGATCCCGATACCTGGCTGCTGTCCGTGGTAAAAGTGGCGGGAAATGAAGGGCTGGGTTGCATCCTGAGGATCAGCTGACGCGAAGCGCTCCAGAGCGGCGTCAAAGCTAGCGTCCTCGCCTGCCTGGAGAAAGCAAGGACCTCTCGGTGCACGACGGCCGAAGAGAGTAGGGCCGCGAGGCGGTAGGCACGCAAGGACCGCCGCATCCAGCGGTCGTTGCTGGGCGGCAAGATCCAACCGAGGATACCAGTGGGCGCATGAATACTGGCTATCGCCGCATCTTGACGAAAACGGGATGGCGGCAGTCTGTGGCTTGTGCTTCGTCAGTGGAGCAGTGGTGACCGCCCATTTTGGTGATTTGCTACTGATACAGTGGTATCAGTCCTTTCTTCCCTGGGCGTAAAAGACGTACCTTGGCTTCAGGTCCCTCTTCGTGGTTGTGTGCAGGTAGCAGAGGCTGTTCGGGCGTCGTTGCCGATCCCTTGAAGTTTTTTTTCTCTTTTTTGGACGCGCGTTCCGAAGCTGTCCACTGCCACCCGGACGAGTACCATAGTCTGGACTTCCTGCAGGCGGAGTTGCATGACGTACCCTACTCTAGGAGCAGCAGCTCGGCTACGTACTTCTTGGCTATGTGATTGGCCTGCTAGCGATCCCGCGGTGCAAGCGGGATCGGAGCCTAGACGGGTTCAGCAGAAAGATTCCTGGCGCGCAGCAATTCGAATTTCGAGAGCCCTTGTATGGGTCCGGAGATGGCATCATTGGCGCACCACATTGAAAATGGTTTCCGAATGGCCCGTCACGATTGGCGAGCTCTAGAACCGGTTGCGACGAAGCCTTTTGAAATCAACGACGCTCCCTGCATACGTCTGTGTCCCGTGTCCATCTCATCTTGGACCCTGAAGAGTATGTTGGAAGTATGGCATCCTCACACTACCGGATGAAATTCCTATGCTAAAGATATGCGGGAGACGTTCGAGGTTCTTGCGATCGCGTACATCTCTACGCTTTGTGAGCAGTCCTTTCGATGCTCTGCGTGGGGCTCATGGCTCCCTGTGATTTGCTCGGGTCTCGCCTCCGAGTCGTGGTGTACAGCAGAGCTTCGCTGTCACGTCTATACCCCCCTACGAGCTGAAGGCTAGGCCGCCAGCTCTCCACAGAGGCCAGGGTTTTGCCCATGATTCCTGGCGTTTTCCCCGCCGGGGCCTGACCTGGACAAAACAACATAGTACAATCCCAAAGATCCATAGCGCAAGCGCGGCCATTGGCGCAAAAAGACTCATTCGAATTACCCGCGCAATCGCCGCATAACACACCCGCGCACCGCGCACCGAAGGGGTTGGCTTTGCGGGCCAAAATCCCTCCACCAGTTGGGCTGGAACTCAGCGGAGGAGCTGCGCAGCCGGAAAGGATTGCGGCGCCGCGAAGTCATGCGTGGTGACCGGCCGGCCAAGCGCCGTGAGGCCAGCCAGGGCGTCACCAGCAACCTGGACGATCTCGCGTACGAGTCGCACCCCAGTCTCGTCCGCCGGATCGAACTGTCCAGCGCGCCGCCGTTTGGGCAGATGCCGGCGCCGCGCGCGGACGACAGCAGCTTCCCGGACGCCATGCGCCACTTCCCCGCCGCGCCGGAGTCGGACAACTCGTCCGAGGGCTCCGTCATCGTGGACATCATGAGTGATCAGCAGCAGGGGGCAACCGTGAGCTCTGCAGAGGCTCCGGCCGCACAGCCGCTGCGAGCCGAACCGTCCGGTGGCGCCTCCGGCCAGATTTCCCAAGACGTGGTGGACCGCGTGTCGCGCGCTCTGGCCATCCGGATCATTGAAAGAGCGGACGGCCCAGCGCCGGTGCCTGCATCCGGCGCACCGCCCTACTACAAGATAAACGGGTTGGACCAGGGCGTTGCCACTGCGGACGCGACTGAAGCAGAGCAGCTTCAAGAGCTGGGCCAGCAGGCGGACGCGCCGCAGTCGCATGCGTCAAAGCAGTCGAAGGTGCAGCAGGAGAGCCAGTCGGAACTGCGTCGAACGGAGGAGACAACGTCGCAGCAACAGCCGCAGCAGCCCGAGTTGCAGGCGCAGCAGCAGCAGCAGCAGCAGCAGAAGCAAAATGGTGATCAACATCATCTGCAACAGCGGCACCTCCAGCAGCTCCATCTGCAGCAGCAGCAGCAGCAGCAGCTATTTCTTCAGCAGCAAAAGCAGCAGCAACAGCAGCAGCAACCGCAACCGCAACCGCAATCGCAGCCATCTGGGCAGCTTGAGATGCCGCCGACCAAGCTAAAAGGGGCCGGTGTGGCTTCAGGCAAGCGAGCGCGGCCGCAGCCGCTGGAGACGCAAGCGCGAGCGGAGAAGAAGAGGAATACCGCGGTGCCCGTCAGTCCGGACCTGCGCGAACTTGGGGAGGTCTCGGGACCGCTGGCGACCGCGTCGGCAGTGGGCGAGGCCGCGCAGGTCGGGATGAATGTCTGGCCGCAGGCGATGGCTTCCGCGCCCGCGGTGGATCGTGAGCTCACCGCGCACTTGCAGAGCATGGCGCAGCCGGAGGCCGGGGGCCATGCGGACGCGTTGCCGAGGACGTTGGCGGCAAACGGCCTTGCTGCCCGACGGCAGACGCACGCGATGAGCAGCGAGCCGGGTCCGCGCTGCCACAACACCTTGGCGCTGGAAAAGAAGCCGCTGGTGGACCTGGCGCTACTCTGGTACGTCAGCAGATTGCGATTGTGCCAAGTCCCGATTGGATGGGCGCGAGACGCTAACTTGCTCGAGTCCCCCTGGGGGTAGCCTGGGTCTGGAGAGGATGCGACGGCCGACCATTTGGGACGCCTTGGAGGTGGCCTTCGACGACATCCTGGGCAAGAACTACCGCCTTCCGGATCCGCATCCCCACATGTCCGAGGAGCTGGAGCTCCAGAGCGGGCACCCGATGGAGGGGGACGACCGCGAGCACGTGCACGCAAGGAAAGTGCTGCTGCGGATGGTGCACATCGTGGCCGAGTTTGCGCCGGACATGCTCTCCGTTTGCCAGTACGAGCACCTGCGGCGGCGCTGCATCACTGGAGAGGATCCCGACATTGGGTACGTGCGATCAAAGCGTTTGCCGCCGCTTCTTTTTCTCGGGTTGCCAACCTTACTGTCGTTTGCTGTTGCTGCCGCTGCTGCTGCCACTTCTGCTCCTGCAGCCCAGGAGGTCATCTGGACATCTTAGCGGCGGTGCTGGGGAAGCGGGTGTGGATCATCTACGACATCCCGTCGTCGGATCCCGGCGCGCTGCCGGATCACCAGCTCATCACGCCCTTCATGGGCTGGTCGGACGTGCTTCCTTCTTGCATGACCGACGCCACGTACAACTCGAACCTGCACGACTTCTTCGAGCCGTACATCGAGGGCAAGTACTCGGGCAGCTCGCGCAAGGCGCTGGCGCTGCGGATCCCCGAGGAGGATTTGGTGTTCTTCGTGCCATATGGCGAGTCCAGCAACCCGGCCTACTCGAACGTGAGCTTCTACACGCTGCAGTACTGCTTCCACCGGCGGGCGGCGGACTTCATCCTCGGCAAGTCGTGTCGCCACCTTGGCGAAAACGGCGGACGCTGGCGCCTGCGCCGGAAGCTCGCGGACGGGAAGAGTCTCCGCGTCTGCTGCTTCACCGGCTGGACCCGCGCCGCCAGCTTCCTGATCTTCGGCCTGCTGCAGCGCATGCGCTCGTTCGGGCGGCATGGCAAGGCGGATGGGGTGGCCGCGCTGCTGCAAGGGGTGGGCATCGACGACGACAAGGGCGAGGACTCGCGCTTCGCCAGGCACGCGTTCTTCTTGGTCCAGTGTCGCGAGCAGGAGAAGATCATGGTAGGGGACGAGTTGGGCTATCACGGCAGGGAGCTGCGCGACGCCATCAACGAGATCCTGGGCGTGGCCGAGCACTCTCCGCAAGCGCACGGCAAGCGCGTCTTCAGCTTTGACGACACCTTTCTGCGGCGGATCGTCAACTACGACCAGTGCTCGAGTAGAGGAGCCGTGCCGTTCGTGGACCGCATCGCGTTGCTGCAGTTGTACGCCGAGCTGGCGAGGGAGATCACGCTCAATCTGGGCTTCACCTTCGAGGACGGCTCGTTCCAGCGGATCTACGGCCACTCCATGCGAAACATCGCAGAGCTGGAGCGGGTGTACCGAGCGCGAGAGGGGATGTACGGCCCGGACCGGGTCACGCAGATCGTGAACGGCAAGCAGTCTTAGACGCAGTAGAACGAGGGACGGGGGGCTTCACAGGAAGGATGGCGACGGCAAGCAGTCTTTTCATGCAAAAAGAAATGAAAGCAAGGGTACTGGTAATCATGTCAATACCAAAAATACATCCCAACAAACAATTGAGCAGATTCTATTCAATCCACTTCCCCCTCACGTCGTTGGCCTTGACTGCACTGGTGTTCACCGCCGCTCCCCTCCCTGCCCTCCCCTTCACTCCAGCTCAGCTCAACGCGACAGCACTCAGTGCAACGCAACGTGTGGTACTGCACGATGCTCAGTTCGATGCAGTGGCCAGTCGTCCAATTCAACTCCGCGCGATTCCCTTCCGTTCGTTCCCCGGTGTTCCGCGTGGAAGTGTCCTCCAAGGCGCTCGTCGGTTCCTCTGGACAAGGCTGTGCCTCCCGTGAACGTCTCTGTCCGCAAAACCGGTTGAGCAGGATCGAATTCTGCTAACGTCAAGGTGAGGCCTTGAAGCTCGTGATTCGCCAATCCAGAAATGAAAAGAGGAACCAGCTCTCCATTCGTAGAGAATCCTCGTCCCTGACATTCTGATTGGCGGCTTTGCGCGGTCGACGTATCAAACCGTGGCTGTGCTCGGTCTGGACACATCTCATTCGACACCCCCGTGGCCTTATTCACCCATGTCATTGAGGAACAGACGCCTCGTTCGGATGTTGGAAGAGGTTTTCGACGTCCGTATGTGCGCCGAACTCCTTCAGAATTGCTCGCTCGTTGCAAAAACGGCGGACCGCCGAGGGCACCATGCTCCAAGCGGTTCGTCGCCAGACTTTGGGACGCTTCATCGTCTTCGTGGCGAGACGCAGCCTCGATGGCTTCGTCGCGGGCCCAATCGAGCCTCCGGTAAGCCGCTGCGAGCCTCTCGAGACAAGTCCGCAACCGAACGCTCGAGACGCCGGCCTGTCCGCGGTGCACGGCCTGAGCTCCTGTACATTATGGTCAAATGCTCTCGTTGAGAGAAATGGGAGCTGTGGTGAAGTCAACTGGGACTGTGGCGTGTGCCGAAAGCAGCCGTCTCCGCTGTTCAAAATGGACAGGGCGGGCTTTGTCAAAACGGCTCGAGCACGTCGAAGTCCACCGCCAGCGCAAATACACAGGGTCTAGAAAGAATGGAGAGATCTGATGCTCTTGTTGAAGATCAGAGAGACGTTGTGCAGCGCTCCGCAGCGCAGAACGCAAACTGGTCACTCAAAACCCGTCTTGTTTCCGTGTGCGTAGCAAGCAGACCTCAGCCTCAGCGAGGGCAAAATCACGCTGGTGCAACTCAAGCTGAGAGAGGAGAAGCTCGACGAGTATTTGGGGCCGCATGGACTAAGGTGACGTCGGGAATGTAGGAAAAAGTCGGGAATTCTGCGGAACCTCATCTTCTGCGCCGTTGACGTAGGTGCACGCACGCTTCAGTAGGCTCCATCGAACTCTGTCTCCGATATGGTACTGCCAGGGCAGTCGACGAGGGTGACATTCTCGTTGTCATTCGGGATGTGCGGATCGTCTGCGAAGCAGCAGGGTCGACCGATGGCGCATCCGAAGGGGGCAACGGGGTCGGGAGCGCCAAGGGAAAGGCTGCAAGCCAAAATGAGGCAGGTGGCCGCGCGCCGGAAGCCGCACCGATAAAGGTGCTTCAGACCGTCTTGGAGTGGCTACGAAATGCGCTGTCGAAGCTGGTCGTGGAGGTGCACCATGTCGACGTGGAGCTTGTGGATGACTTGGCGCGGTTTCGGGTTTGTGTCAAGTCCTTGAGGCTTCGCAATGAGGCAGCAGCAGCCTGCCCCGTGACCTTGCGCCAAAAGGAACGAAGGGCGGTGCGGCGGGAGGGAGGAGCCCTGAAGCAGTTTGGGGGAAAGCACAAATCCATCGAAGTCCGCGAACTGCTGCTCTTCAGCGGCGAACGGGAAGCCGCAGATCACGCGGTGCAATGGCGGGAGCACGTGCGATTGCCATACTTCAATGTCCACGCCCTGTGGAATAGGTTTCGAGATCCAGAGGAGTCGGACTCGGACGAGGATTTTCCCAGCATGGCGTTGGACGTCTCCTTCGGCACAGCCACCAATACCGTTTCTTTGACGAGAGAGGATCTCAGCCGCCTTGCCGATGTCTTGAGCAACTTCTCTGCCAGCCGCACCGCGGAAGACGCCAACGAAGGACGATCGATGTCGTCGTCGAGCCGCAGCTTGCACGCCTCCGTCTCTGAAAGCCAGGCGGTGCTGGAGAAGGGCCTGCAGGCGGAAATGGAGGGCTTGATTCCCGATCTGATCACGCTGGGCGTGAATCTGGATGACCGCGAGCTGACGTTCGATCGGCTAGAGGATCTCATGAGAAATTACAGCACGGCCCGTGCCAAGATGGAGGAAATGCTGCGGATCGAGGACCAGCTGAAGGAGCCCACAGCGGATCAGGACGAGCTCGCCGAGCTGTTTGAGAGCGACGAAGATGACGATGGCTTTGTCGATGCCAAGCAGTCGGTGTCGGCGTCCATGATGCAGAGCACGATCTTTGAGGATCACTCGCGGCGGATCCTCGAGGCCGCTTCCTACGTCCGAGGAAGGGACACGTCTCATGTCTTTGCACAGCTCCACGTCGCGCGTCTTGACCTTCTTCTCGGCTTCAAAGACCCGAAGGTCGAGGCAGCGACGGCCGAAACGTTCCTGCGGGCGTCCCTTTCCGGCCTGGTTGCTGATTTCCGCACTGTTTCCGTCCACCCTTACGTGGCAAATCCAAAGCAGTGGCTCAGGGCGCAGCTTCGGTGCCAGAATGTGGGTTGCGACGAGGGCCGTGGAAAGGCTGCTTTGCTTGCCCCCAGCGAAAGCGAGCAGTGGATGGGTGTGAGAAGAGTCATAGCCTTCCAGCGCATACGCGCCATCCTGCGGCCCATCAGCCGGGAGGTCCGGTCTTGCCCGCTGCAGCTCAACATGCTGGGCACCACCGATGCGATCGAGTGCAAGGGCGATTTGGACAACGGGCACCTGTACATATGGAGCGACATCTTAGAGCAGCTTGGCGGCTTGCGGGACGCTGAGGAGGCTAGGAAGCACCCCGCCAGCGGCGGCCAAAGCGAGAGGCGGCTGTCCCAAGTTTCCAAGGAGCTGGGAGTTTTGTTCGAGTTTTCCATCCCCAAGCTCAGCGTGCGCCTCACGGAGAAGCCCAACGACAACCACTGGGAGGAATTTGATCGCGTTGTCGCCGCCGTGAGACATTCGCTGAGCGCGCTGACCTCCGACGGGTCTTTTGAGAATGCTCTATCGCCGAATCCCAACCCTTGCCAACATCCAACGCCGAGCGCCTGGCGACTTTTTGACGATCATGACGAGAATGACGTTGACCAGTGTCGCTGCGAAGGCTTTGAAGTTGGCTTGGACGATGTACAAATAAGCTTTTCGAAAGCCGGAGATGTCGAATGTGCCGCGTTTACGCCAGTTCTCACTGTTAGTACCACCGCTTGTGATGTAAGAATGCTTCTGGAGGGAAGAAGAGAGTTTGTAGCGGAGAGATCAGCCCTGTGCAGCCGTCGCATCGTGACGACGCGACCTCACGACGATGCGCTGCAGCACAAGAGTGTTGCCTTAACGATTGAGGTGTACGATAGGAATGGCCCCCACTGGGAGGGCCTCCTCAAGAGTGTCCGACTTCGTGTCCACGAACGCGTGCAGTCGGTAGCCGCATTTGAGAAGGAGGCGCCGGACTTCGACAAGGACGACTATCCTCCATCCGACGTGGTGCCGCTTTCGCAAGCGGTGATCTGGGCCCCCGTCCTCTTCGCTGAACTCACTAAGGCAGAGATTTTCGTCCTTGAGTACCTGGGGAAAAGGCTCAGAGGTGAAGCAGGCACGGGCGCTTCAGCCGAAGGAGGCGGAGAAGCCGGGAAAGTCGGGGAAGTCGGGGAAGTCGGAGAGGCTGGAAAAGTCGGAGAGGTCGGAGAAGCTGGAAGAGCCGGCGCGGACTGCCAGAGACTTGCGCTGCTGGTGGATCATTTCCGCCTGAGGCTGCATGAGGACGAAATTTGCCAGCGCCTCAATATGCTGTACCTCCCACGGGTCGATCAGATCCGGTCAACTTTCACACTGGATTTCTACGACATGTGCATGCTGCTCTATCCCGGCATCGGTGTAGGCTCGACGGGGGACGCCGGTTCGGGCGAAGCAGAGAGCGGCCCGGACGAGAGACAGAGCAGCGGGCCGCACCTTTATCTTTTCGCAGGGGATCTGCAGTTCTGGGAGAGGTACCGCTTCGACCCCATCGAGAATGTCGCGTTCTTTGAGGGCCTTCCACGGCAGGATCAGATCATGCTCCGTCGACGGAGCTGGGGCCAGTCTTTCAGCTCTGCGGGAGCGCCGTGCGTCTTAATTCATGGCGCTCCGGATGCAAATCCACTTGGAAGTCCCGGTCAGGCTAGTGTGTCTGCGATCAGCATCAACTTCTTCAACATGCAGCTGCACTATCGGCCGCACAGTGCCTGGCTTCCGAAGTTTCTGGCAACTGTGTCGCTGAACCCGGATCCGAATCCTGACCTCACGCAGGGCGCGCGCAATGCGGCGGCAAAATCCAGAGGCGACCGGAGCCCAGCTTCCGTGACCAAGTTCATGCTCAGCATTCGCAACGGGGTCATCGACTACACTCCGCACCGAACGCAATCGGCGATACCATTCTGGGCAAAGGGTGCACCGAGTTGGCAATTCGCGCACCCGAAGATGCTTCTGCAGCTAGGCCTGGTTCGGGTCTCGTCGAATCTGGTCACCAACGCGGAGGTGCAGGGCTATCACTTGAGCGTTCGTGACCTGACTGGCTACGTCAGCGACAATCAGGCGGCATCCGACAATCTGCTGAGATCGCTTCTGGAAAGTCCAGGCCCGCGACCCTCCATCGAGAAGGTGGTAGAGCTGTGCGGTTGGGTGGATGTGATGCGCATCGACGCCGTCGACCTCTTCCTGAGGCTTTGCCTGCCAAGCTTGAAGGGAGAGCCGAGCGCTTCTGTGGAGATGCAAGTCGGCCACCACAGCCTGCTTGCGTGCAGCGATGCCATCGCCGTTCTCGGGGAGGTGGCCAAGCTGCATAGCTATGAGACGAAGCTGAGCGAAGACCGCATCAATGGCAAGATACCCACTACCGAGCCGAAGGCGATCTTTGACCCGGAGACAGTCACCGCCGTCGCCGCCGAGGACAAAGATGGTCTGTCACCTCATGCCGCGGAGCTCGGACAACTCCAGGGGCCCTCGCAGACGCAGGCCCAGGTTGATACGAAGGTGCTCCTGAGCACCGAACCCGCTGGCAATGCCTCGACGCGGGATCGGGGCAGCTCCCTCTTGACGGGAATCGACGAGGCCATGTTCCTTGGCGGAGACGGAACCTCGTCCGGAAGCGGGAGCAGCCCGGAGGAGCAAAGCCGAAAGACTTCGCTCATTGAGAGCTATTATCGTGAGAGGGCAAATGCCGACTCCAAGGCCTGGACAAGCGCACAAGAGAAGCAAAATCTGCGTGCGCAGGCGATTATCAGTGCTGCACTTCAGGGATACGAAGCCAAAGCGGAGCGGCATCCGAGGCGTGGTAGCGCTGCCCCGTTGTTGGAGGCCACTGGACCGATGGAAGACAGCGAGAAGCATGGACTGCCCCAGCTTTACGCACTGGACAAGCAATCGCCGAGGGCGGCTTCCGAGTCAGGCCGGATTGGCATCACGCTCGACTTGGACGACAGGAAGGTCTCTGTGCTGCACACGCAAAATGCAGCGCTGCGGGATCCGACGCAGGCTTTGCAAACCTCGGAAGCTGCGGGAGATCCTGCTAATGCGCCAGCGAGCAACAGCGAAATGCCAAATCCATGGGAGTTTGCGCTGGAGGACGAGAAAGAAGAGCACGCAACGTGGTACAGGTCTCCTGGCGACGCGCCCGGCGTTGCAGCTGGTGCGGAGCAGGCTGCGCAGTCAAGTGCGCTGTCTGGGGAGGGGCAGTCGAGCGACGAATCCCTGAAAGGCTCCCAGCAACAGCCCAACGTGATCTTCAATCACATTCCGGAGGCGGTCTCCGAGAGCCCCAGGGACCGATGGGATCGGAAGCTGGAAGAAGTTCGGATGGGTCTAAGAAAGCTGTCTCTCGCGGCGATCATCGTCGTCGACACTTGTGAAGTCCGCCTCTTTCAGGGCAAGGATTTCATCCTTGACGTCGACCCGGAGACCAAGGCGGGATGGGTCGAGGATCCGCTGAGAATCATGCTTCGAGACATGGACACCACCAATCACGTCCAGCACTGGCTGGAGCACAGCCCTCGACCGAGCACGACCCGGGAGGAGGAGCCCGAGGAGAGTCCTCCGCGGGATCTTCTCTCGGCCATCATGGAGGACTACCACACGGCCACGCAGGAGGAGCCCAGGATATGGATCGAGGCGCCTCGACCAATGGCGAGGAACACCTCCCGCGTCGTCGAGTTCCTGCTGGACGGCGTGGAGACCACGGTTCTCAAGTATGACGACGGCGGCGGTGGCGCGATCCGTGTCGGCGACGTGACTTCGGACATCACCTTCGCAGTGCAGGATATCGTTGGCTCCGATACCCTGAATCGTGGGCGGCGGCATCGCTTCCTTCGGTGAGTGGACATCATCCTCGCCATCGTCATCGTCATCGTCGCCAGCTTCACAGCATGCCTCTCTCTAACCCTGTCGCTCTTCGGTAGGTACTGGAAGCGCATTCCTAGGGAAGTCGGCACTCACCAGTTCAAGGTTCGAATGGTTGGTGTGAGGGCTGCCCCTCGTGGCCTGTCTCTCGGGGACGCGGAACCGCGCGCGACAGCCTCGGTCCCGGTGGATGAGAAGAAGTTGGATGCAAGCCTGGGTCTCACGCCGCTGGAGGATGAATACCGCCTCGGGATCCACTGCCTTCCATTCCGTGTGCAGATAGAGCAAGCCCTCCTCGACCACCTTGTCGAGCTCGCGGAAGAGTTTGACAGCGGAAAGGGGAAGAAGGAAAGCAAGGAGGGGCAAGGGAAGTCGCGCGGACACGTGAAAGACGACACCGGAGCGATGCCCGGGCGGAGCTTCTTCCAGCTGGTGCGAATGGGCGAGTTAGTCATCTGCCTTGACTACCGCCCGTCGGGCGTGGATGTGGAGGCGTTGCGGAATGGCGACATGAGGCAGCTGCTGAACCTGACGCCGCTGACAGAGGTCACTCTGCGGCTGCGCAGAGTGACGTTCCGGGGCGTGAACGGCTTCGAGGCCGCGGTCCGAGAGATAAGTGAGAGCTACGTCGAGCAAGTCTTGAGCTCACAGTTGCCTCGCATCTTGAGCGGCCTGCCTCTCGTCCGCTCAGTGGTCGTCATTGGATCAGAGCTCTGCGAGGTTCTGCTGCTCCCTCTGGCGTTGTCGCAGAGAGACGCGAATCCCGGCGATACGGGTGCCTTCACCGAGACGCCCAAGCCGAACATCAAGACGCCTTTGCAGGTCTTGCATCACACGAGGCGAAGTCTGAACAAGTTCCTCCGGACCGTGTCGATTGAGACGATAAGCGCGTCTCGCAGTCTGACACAGAGCCTGGCGACACTATTGGATAGTGCTACTGGCCAGGAATTCTCGGCTCCCCCACAGCCGGCTGGCGGCGTGGAGGGCCTCTTGCAAAGCAAGGCAATTGTGGAGCGGTCCCTGAAGGACACCGTAAGCGTGGTCTGCGTGGTGGCAGCCGACGACGAAAGTACCATCGGTGACGGATTCTCGGACGCCGGCCTGCCGATGGCCAGCAATGGCGTCGTGAAGGCGATGCCGATAGCCATCGTCAAGACAGCTGCGTCGGCCATGCATTCCTTGTCTCATACGCTTCTCACAGCAAGAAACGTGCTAGACCCGAACTTGCGGAGAGAGGAGGAAGAGGAATGGTCGTAAGCTCGTTTGTGTACATATGGCCCTGGGCTTCTCTCCGTATCCCACGCAGAACCACCACGTCACCCGGTGCACAACACAACCACCACGTCACGTGGCATCCGCCGAGCGGATTGTCAGCCTAGCAACGCCTGTATATGCCCCACTACGCTCTCTCAATCATCCGAATGCGTTGGGCAAGGTCTTCCACCTGGCACTCGACCGTGTCATCCTCGTCGTAGCCGATGTACGTCACTGAAAACACGGTGCTTCCCAGCGAATGCTTCACCGAGTTGACACAGGCGGGAAACCAGTCCTCTTCGGCCTCGTAGAACACCTCGACGGTGTCACCGGGAGCGACGAGATCCATCTCCAGCGCTGACCCGCTTGGAGGGAGGCCCAGGACTTGCCCAAAGTAAGCTGCGCGCATCTTGAGCTTGCCATTGAGGCACTGATCTTCCAGCTCGATGAGGGGCTTGTCGCCGGAATGGTGGGTCCCCGCCAGGCCCGGTATGGTCTCAAGGAGGTCGGAGATTTCGGACTCGGGAGTGTTCCGCGGGAGGAGGTAGACGATGTTCTTGGCCCCAGTGGCGACGGCCTTCCGGAACAGGTCGCATCCATCTTCTCCTCGACCCGAGTACGAGTTCTGGATGCCCAGCGATATGCTGAACGTGTCCCTGTCGAGATAGTTGGGGCCACCCCAAGGCGGCGACAGAAGCACAGCGTCCGGGGCTTCTCCTATGGAGCTCCAGGCTTTGCTTCGCAGCATCTGCCACGCGTCTCCCTGCACGACTCGGATCTTCTCCGAGACTCCGTAGATCGCGCTGTTGTGCTTCACCATCCTCAGGTGCTCCTCGTCTATGTCTATCGCAATGACCTGGTGTGTTTGTCAGAGCCAAGCACATCCATTCATCCACTCCACAATCACGAAACGGAGGCTGCACCTACCGAAGATATTGCCTCCTGCATTGCCAGCTGCACTGCGTTGCCTCCGCAGCCGCAGAAGGCGTCGACGACGCACAAGTCGTTCCCTGCACAGCATATCGGGCGGTGACACATCCATCCGAGACAGTTCGACGCAGCTCGAACCCGTACAGTACGAGATCTTGTGGATTCCCACCTGTCCTGGCGATTCTCTCGGCTACGTGGGACGCAAGTCTCTCTGGCGAAGTGCTGTACCATCCTTCCTTGTCCAGCTGGATCCCTGAGTCGAAGCTGGTCCGACGAGATGAGCCATGAAATCCTGATGCAATCTCGATGGATCCCTCTCACCGTGAAAAGAGCCTCCATCGCTGTGCCCAGTACTTGCCATGCACCCCCGGAATCGGACTGTCTTCGTAGTGCGCTGGCGTCTTACCCCGCTTCCGCTTCGTTCCCTTCTTCCTCTTGCTCTTGCTTCTTCTTTGGCGCGAAGTTGCGGGTTCTTGATTCGGTTTTGGATCCTCCACTGGGGGTACTTCCTGCTCCTGTCGGGGTAAGGAAGGTGCTTCCTGGTGGTGCGCTTCGGTTTCGGCTTCGCGAAAGCTCCGTCGCCACTGCTTGTAGAGATCTTCTTCCGCGAGAAATGCAGCCGCCTCGTCTGCCATCAGCCAATCCTCCGAAGTATCTTCCACCTCTCGGCCACTGCTCTTTCTGGCGTCCGCCGCAGCTTTTGTCGGTTTCGATCCCACCGACGCACTTGTCGTGTATCTGATCAGATCCGTCGTGAGGAGGTCTCCAAACAGCAGATCAGCAGGCGTCGCCTTCGCCGCTTCTGCTATTCCCGCAGGCCTTCGACTCGCAAGAAGCTGCTGAACGGCGCGTTTCATCTCCGGCGACAGCGGCAGTTCCCGAGTTTCGTCAGCCTCATTTCCATCGAAAATTCGGACGCCCAGTACTGCTCCTTGCACGCCATCCTCCTCTCCTCCGTCCGCGTCACGGACCTGGACGTCCAGGTCGGCACAGGAGAGGCGCTTGATGTTGGGTTTGTCCCCAGTCTCGTCCACGTCGAAGCCCAAATTGGCCATCAACAAGACCGCCAAGGCTACGAGTCTGGTCCTACCGTCTCGACCGGTCAGATCCAGCTTCGCCGCCGACTCGGCTTGCTTGCAAAGCAGCTGGAGGTCGCTGTACTCGTCGAAGCGGATGTGTTGCGACGTCGACGGCTCTTCTGCGGCGTTGCGGCGGCTTTGCTTCGCAGCTTTTGGCCTCTCCACCCCGCAGAAGCTGAGTGGCAGGTCGGCGCCTTGCTTGCCAAGTCGATAGCGTTGCTGCCGAGCCTCCTTTGCAGCTGCAAGCTCCTCCTCGTAGACGTCAGGAGCCTTCCTGGGTTGGTATCTCTTCCTCTCCCCGGCCACGACGCCCACCAAGTCCCTCAGCAGCGCTTTGACAGCCTTCCTGCGTCCATCCTGCACCTCGTCGTCGTCTCTCAGCCTAGGCGCCGCCGGATCAGGGCCCTTTCCTGGGGAAATCAGCTGCAGATCTCGACGTTACCTGGCGATGGACAGGAGGAGAGGCCCTTTTCGGGCTCGGAGCAGCTGGGACTCGCCTAAGGCCAGAGGCATCTTGGCGGCAGAAGCTTCGAAAGGCGCCTTTGGCTCAGAAGAACATCTGTGGCGCCAAATTTACAGCGGAAATTCAGCGAAGAATGAGCGAAAAATCCTGCAGGGAGTAATCGAATTGAGCTACTACGGCGCTCTTCGCGCTTTCTCAAGATCGGGGGCGGTGGCGAATAACACGCTCACAACTGTTTTGGCTGACGAGCAGAAGCAGATGGGCGGGCGGGCGGTTGGGGGAAGACGCAAGACGCAAGACGCAAGACGCAAGACGCAAGACGCAAGACGCAAGACGCAAGACGCAGGACGCAAGATGCAAGACGCAAGACGCAAGACGCA
>JAAMXY010000350.1:0-22789 GCA_019677205.1 Pinguiococcus pyrenoidosus | reverse complement strand
ATGCACCAAGCGATGTGTGATTTTCAATGCGAACGTGTAGAAGATCTACTGGACCATCTCAACAAAACTGGGCATTCCCTCAGTTCGAAGCAGTATGGCATTAGAAAGTGTCGACACTGTTTCCAAAGCTTTCTTGAGAGTGAAGAAGCAAGCCATAGTTGTGACACACTGTTTCTAGCAGAACGTTACCCCGCGGCCGACTACTCCATAACGGTGGAAAAAAATTTCTGCGGACATTCCAACCATCTGGCGCGACAATCTGGTTGAATTTCTTAAAGGACCGGTCAAGGCACAGAAGATTGCAGTTGCCTTGGAGAGGGGAAGTAGCGATTTCAACCTGCACATTCAAGCGGTTGCACGCTTCTCTTATAATCCGGCACGCTTTCGAGTGCTGAATAAAATCTTCGCGAAGGGCATTGGATGTACAGGCGATGGTGCAAAGGTCATGATCAAACCCTTAGTCAAATCGCAGGACTTTCTTGCAATGCTCGGATATGTTTGCAAAGTTCGAGGGCAACCGCATTATGAGATGGTCTCGTTCAACGTCAGTGACAAAGAGTTCGAAGAAGGTCGAATCAAACGTGGACTACTCAATCGTTCGATGACCACCGGCAAGACGATGCTGAAAGCAAAATAATATAGTTTTCGAAATCGCCTTCGGATACTGGACAACACATCTAGGATCCTTCTTTGAAGAGTTCGATACGGTGTTACATCGCATGATTTTATCCGGCGATTACGTTTTTGGTGGAGATCTAGGGGCCCTGGCATCCAATTCCAGACTGCAGCGATGCTGTCGGAGCTTCGACACAAGCCATGCATTCTTCTGAGCCAGAATATGACCTTTCAAGGGGCCATTAAAAGATATGTTTAACGGCTGAGCTATCTCGGTGCAATTGCTTGGAACATACAGTAGAAACAGGTCTGGATGAGCTCGCCGGACAGTACTCATCGTGTGTTCATCCCGATGCACCGCGAAGACATCCCACAGCAAGATGGACTTCAGTCCTGGACGCGTTGGCGGTAAATGTTGTTCCAGAAGCAAATTCCAGAACTGTTCTTGTGATACACCAATAATGGGAATCGGTCATCTACCTTCTCTGGCTGGAGGATCTCGTGGAGATTTATGCTTGATCTGCAAATCACGAAGGCAGTCCAAGGGGATGCATAGTCTATCATCCCCTTGGCTGGGCAGACTAGGAAGTCCCAGGAAGTCGGCTCGGCTCTGTGTCGCGCCCTGACACAGTCGGCGTATTACCGGGAGTGGGGGTATGGTTTGTCGAGCAGCCCGTCGATGGTGATCGATCATATGATCGCTTGAACCGATGCATAGACGCCAGGGAGTTGTGCTGTTCGAAACCTTGTTGCTTTGATTCACGTTGTTCTTCATTCAGTTGAAGCTTCTTTCTCTGCACCGTGCAATGAGTGAACTCGTAGATCAGCGGAGGCTTCATCCCAAAGTGCGTGGGTCGCAACGACGTTGCTTGTGACTTTCTGGTGAGTTGTTTGCCTTGCGCGCCCCAAAAAGCACTTGCAGATGAGCAAGAAGAAAGCGACCGCGCTGTCAGGGCGAAGCTCTCTCTCGAAGGCGGGGCGAGGGCGCAATGTACGTTGCCCGAGCTTCGGCGTTTTCAAGTCGCGAAGTGGAAACCTGAGTAAGGCGTTGTAACCGATGGGGAAGGGCTTGAGAAGCGCGACTTCATTTCTTCTTTTCCCCATTCGCCATTTTCGATTCTGTCACGCGGAGCTCGCCAAGTCGCCGAGGCGTTTAGGAAGAATTTCAGCGAAGGTTCCATTTCGTCGTCCCGTGGATCAGCATGCCGGACCACTTTCTCGATCACGCTGTCGTTAGCCGGGCGACCGAGGCACTTTGTAAGCACATCGCTGAGAAGAAGCGCGAGAGGCGCGGGAGGCGCTTGCTGGAGGATGAGCCCGAGACTGTCCTGGTTCAGCTGGCGCTGAGCCAGATGCCCCGCCGCGCAAGGCACAAGCCGTATCGAATTCCTGTGCCGCATCCTTTCCTCGGCTACGGCGAGGATCCCAGGATCTGCATCATATGCAAGCAGGACACCGTTGCCAAGCTGAAGGAGTCGGTGGTGGGCCAGTATGGACTAAAGGTGGAGAAGATCCTCGGTAAGGCACCGCAGATGGCAACGTTCGGCCCGCCGATGAGGATAAAGCGAAAAACACCACTGTGTGAGCTCTTGCGATGAGCGACAACTAAATGCCTACTCATGCTGAGGCGGAGCCGCGAAGGCATACTTGAGCAGGCCGACGTTTCCCGAGTTTATTTTGCCTCACACGTGCCTGGCTTTGGCAGGCTTATCAACGCTCCGCACGGACTACAAGCGTTTCGAGAAGAGGAGAGAGCTGCTTGCTGAGTTTGATCTGTTTCTGGCGGACGATCGTATCCTGCCCATGCTCGCCAAAGCGTGCGGTAAGATTTTCTTCAAGGCGAAGAAGCATCCTCTGCCAATTCGAGTCCGTCAGAAAGCTCCAAAGCTCGCCCGGGTACGCAAGAAAGCGCCTCCAGCTATAAAGGCTGTCAAGCTTCGTAACGCTGCACGCGCATCACGCAGGACATCGCTGCTGTGAGAGACTCGACGTTTCTGCACATTTCGCAGGGGCCGTGCATCGCCCTCCGGGTGGGACACACGGCCCTCACGGCGGAACAGATTAGCGAGAACATAAGGTTCGTGCAAGGCTGGCAGGTGCATGTTGGGCACGTTGTGGACAGCTTCAGGCTGACGAATCGCAATTGTCGCCGCAACAGAGCAGTGATACCCGCTGCCGTCGATAGAATTCCAAGGAAGTGGAGAAACATCGTGTCCATCCACGTCAAGGCGGCTTCGACGGCCTCGCTACCCATATACATGCAAGGCTAGAGAATTGAAAGACAAACATCGAGCAAGCGCATTGCGTCCTTCCCCTCCTTTGCTTTCCTAGCCTCAAGCGTCCAGCACACCAACTCGGCAGGACGTGGCGAGGTGTGGTGGTCTCATCCCTAGAAATAGCTGTAGCTGAAGCCGACCTTGAGGATGCCGGCGATGAAGACGAAAATCGAGAAGTACAGGAGAATCTGAACGGAGACGACGAAGTTGACGAAGTATCGGAAGTTGTTCTTGCCGATCCCCGTGCCTGTCCATGGGCAGGTGTGGTCGAAGCCCTCGATGACCACGCGGCAGCTCCCGTCATAGACCGCTCCCATGGGTCGGAACGTGTCCGCTTGATCGTTGAACACCCAATCTTCGCCACCCTGCGGCCTTTTCCGGAACCTGCTTCCAACAAGGGACGAGAGCATTACTGAGTGGCATGCCCCTCTCTGCACACGTATTGAGCGTCGCTCCCGCCGGCTTCCCGCGGTCTCTCTCCCCTCACATACCTTGGCAGGATCCCCGGGTCCGTCAAGGACGTGAGCAGCAACATGACTATAGTGTAGAGCCAATTGATAATATACAAAACTACGACAGATGGATGATGGAAGGGCAGCAGAGTGCAGATCCCTCCCGGAATGATGAGCACGAGCGGAAGCGTGATGAAGGCCCAAAAGCGCCAGTACGGGCCGATGACGATGATCAATCTGCAGCGGGTAGCCCACATCAGTCTCAGACGATGCACCTCCGCCCGTCCCCTTCCTTCTATCCATCATGCGCCCACCTCTTCGGTCCATCCGGGTCGCTCTTCCGCAGAGGTTTCTGCATGACGATGGTCATGTTGCCAACGCGTGTCTTCCAGTACGGCATGGGCGAGATCCGAATGCAAGAGCCCTTGAAGAAGTCATCCCACGCTGCGAGTAGAGACCCTCGTGAGAGACGAAAGCGGCATTTCGGACGCTTCCTGTGCACCTCGGGGCTCCTCCACTCCTTCCGCCCACTCGAATGGCTCATCCAAGTCGCGCAGCAGGCGATCAAAGTTTGCCAGCCGCCCGTTCTCCACGTCCGCACAGCATTGGGACATCACTGCGCCGCAGATCGGGCGAAACGCCGAGAAAGGCGTCCAAGCACGCGCTGCGGATGTCGGGTCTACGCAGAAGCCGTCACCTAGCGCTTCTATACGGACAGGAGGGCGCAACACACAAACAGAAACACAAAATCTCCCCTGGTTGTATGCGCCCGTATCATAGATGATTAGAACGAAGAACAGTTCAGATTTTATATTTTTCGTATTTTTAAAAATTGAATCTCCAATGCACTCGGACGAAGTCCCGAATCCTCTCATCAGTAGCGATCCAGATACATAGATATTAGATGTCTCCTTGTATCTTATCGATCTCGTGCAAAAACTCGAGATAGGAGTTGAACTTGCGGGCGCGTGTGTTGCAGATACGTTTGCGTCGAGGGAAAGCGGCGTCGACGCCGAGGAGAATCTTGCGCGTGTTGAAGCGTTTGGGCAAGGGACTGTGCCTCTCCATACGAAGATCCCCTTTCCGAGAATGCTGCCGAGAGCTCTGGTGGCGAGCCTTGCGCTTTGGGGCCTTCGATGCCTGGCCTTTCGAGGGCCACTGCGCCCCCCGCCGTCCTACGCACGGATGGCTCCGCTGCGGATGGAGTCCGGGACAGGTCCGAATGCAGCAGACGCCAGAAGAGTTTGCGAGGAGGCGATTAGCTGACGAGACGTTTGGTGCCCATCAAAGGAAAGGGCCTCAGCGGTCCTTCGGAGCCTTCCGAGGAGCAGAAGTCGCAGACGCTGTCGCTGGATCCTTCGCTGGATCGCTTCGGCATGGTGTACACTTGCGGACAGGTGCTGTCAAGGAGAAGAAGGATGCCAATCCCTTGCCTAGGATCGTCGGCTGGACTAACCTCAGAGCCTGGCTCCACGCCATCCCATCACAGTGCGGGAATCGCAACCTCGCAAGCGTCAGCAAGGTGGCCTACACGGAGGGCCTGGTCATCGTCACGTGCCAGCACTGCGGGGCTCGGCACCTGGTTGCGGACAATGAGGGCCTAATGGACGTGCCGGAGTTCGGCCGGAACATTGAGGAGTATCTCCAGAACACCGGCGCTGGAGATGTGCTGAAGACGACGCTCCCAGACGGCGTTTCCGTGAGCACCGCGGAAGATGGGACCATTGA
Organism: Pinguiococcus pyrenoidosus; assembly: GCA_019677205.1. Taxonomy (NCBI): domain Eukaryota; class Pinguiophyceae; order Pinguiochrysidales; family Pinguiochrysidaceae; genus Pinguiococcus; species Pinguiococcus pyrenoidosus. The sequence goes on along the minus strand of JAAMXY010000350.1, from coordinate 17,718 downwards.
GCTGCGGACGGGGAAAGGAGCAGCAACAGCTGAGACAGCAGCTGAGACAATCGTTGCCCAGGGAGAGGATGAGAGCGACGCAGCACCTCGAGCTTCTGCAGTTGTCGCTGAAGCGGCCAAAGACAAGGATGGCTCAGAGCCCTCCGAAGGCATTTCGACTGCTGCCGAGACAGCTCAGGAGGCAGAGACAGAGGTAGAGGCAGAAGCAGAAGTCGAAGCCCAACCAAGTCCGCGTGCTGTCGCCGTGCCGACTGTTCCCATCGAAGGCCAGAAGCCTGGGACCAGTGGCTTGCGCAAGAAAGTACGGGTTTGGCAAGAAGGTAACTTCTTGCCGAACTTCGTGCAAGCCATGCTCGATGGATGGGAGGAAGGAACGCCGGAATCCCTCGTCCTCGGTGGCGACGGTAGGTACTTTTCGGAGACGGCGATTACGGAGATCCTGCGCATTTGCGCGCCGAACGGGGTGAGGGAGGTCTACGTCGGGCAGGGAGGGTTGCTCTCCACGCCGGCTGTGTCCGCGATCATCCGGAAGCGGAAGACCGATGGCGGCATTGTCCTCACTGCATCGCATAATCCGGGCGGTCCCGACGAGGACTTTGGCATCAAGTTCAACAACAAGAATGGCGCCCCCGCCCCTGAGGCCTCCACGGATCGCGTCTACGAGAAAACCAAGACCATCCAGACGATCCGCATCATGAAAGACGCTCCGGAGGTCGACCTCTCTGCTCCGGGCACCTTCGATTTCGGTCCCATGAAGGTCCATGTCGTCGATCCCGCGGAAGACTACGTCGACGTGCTCAAGGAGCAGTTCGACTACGCCGCGATCCGCGACTTTCTCGGAGAGCATCCCGAATTCTCGCTCTGCGTCGACGCCATGCATGGGGCAGCCGGCCCATACGCCGTCAAGATTTTCCAAGATATTCTCCAGATCAGGAACCTGGAGCTTCTGCGGTGCAATCCGCTGCCGGACTTTGGCGGCTCGCATCCGGATCCGAACCTCAAGTATGCGGCCACCCTCGTGGAGCGAATGGGGGTTGATGCTCTGGGCAAACCGGCGGAGGTCAACTCGGACACTCCAGACCTTGGCGCCGCCAGCGACGGCGACGGCGATCGCAACATGATTCTCGGGAAAGGCTGCTTCGTGACGCCGAGCGACTCTCTGGCAGTCATCGCCGATTGGGCCGATGCTGCCATCCAAGGAATCCAGGCCCAAGGCGGCCTGCGGACTGTGGCAAGGTCGATGCCTACTTCTGCCGCTGTGGACGTCGTAGCTCAGAAGAAGGGGATCAAATGCTTCGCTACCCCTACAGGCTGGAAGTTCTTCGGCAACCTGATGGACAGCGATCTCCTAGGTGAGGTGCAACGTGTGCAGATGGTCGATTTGGGGCGTTTTGGGGGCGTTTTGGGGCGGTTTGGGTCTGTTTGTCGGTTGGGTGGTCGTTCTCCTCTCCTCCGTAAAAGCAGACGAAGACGTCAACGTGGGACGACTCGGCGCTCATCGAATTTGCTTCTGCAGGGGGCGAGAAGCTGACGCCGCTCATCTGCGGAGAAGAGAGCTTCGGAACTGGATCCGATCACGTTCGAGAGAAGGACGGGGTGTGGGCAGTTTTGGCATGGCTCAGCATCATCGCCAAGGCCAACGGCCCGGTGTACGCCGATGAGTTTCCTGGTGCATCCCTGGTTGGCGTGAAAGAGATCATGGAGAGGCACTGGAAGCGCTATGGCCGCCACCTGTACAGCAGGTGGGACTTTGAGGGCGTCAGCTCAGAAGGCGCCACGGCGATGATCGACTACTTGCGATCTCGGATCGGGCAGATCGAGGAGGAGGAGGAGGACCAAGGGGATGGCAAGGAGCTTGGCACCGGAGACGCCTTAAGTGAGCTGATGTCGATGGTCTACGAAGATCAAGAGCAGGGCAGCGTAGGAATCGACTCCGCAGAGCAAGAGGACGGCCAGACGACGCTTCGAGTCACGGGAGTGGAAGACTTCTCTTACACGGATCCGACCGACGGAAGCGTCTCCGCGAACCAGGGAATCATCCTCACCTTCGACGGGACCGTTTCCCCGGGCCTGTCCGGGAGAAGCCGAGCCGTATTCCGGCTCAGTGGCACTGGCTCGGAAGGCGCTACCATCCGCATGTACCTGGAGTTGTACGACGAGAGCGGCGTTTCGCACACCGTGGAGAGCTCTGCAGCCGAGCTGTTAAGGCCCCTTGCGCTCGCCGCGGTGGCGGAATCGAAGATGAAGGAATTTGCGGGCGTGGACGAACCGACGGTGATGACATGATGAGCCGCACAGCAGAAGGAAAAAGAATCAAGGATCTCTTCGCCAACTTCTTCCTCTACGTGACATGGATACGAAGCTCGCTTTCCTTTCCCCTCAGCGGCCCCCGGACTTGTCAGTTTCTCTACATGTCAAGGAGGCTTTCAAAGTCGCGCTTGATCTCCGCGGCCAAGCTCTTGTAGTGCTCCATGATCTCCGTCGGGTTGGACTCCGGGTCCATGAACTTCGTCTTGATCACCTTCTGAATCGTGTCGGCTTGCGTCGCCTTGATGTGGGCCCACGTGATCTTGCGCTCCGCGGGCGAATCTCGAATCGCGCGCATGCAGCAGTCATACAACGTCACGATGCATTTCAGCATTCCGATACTCTTCTCGATGGGGCACTTGTAGTCGTACTCGGTGAACGCGTTCTGCTGCAGGAAATCCTCGCGGATGATCTTCGCGATCTCAATCACGACCTTCTGATCCTCGCTGAGCGATTCCCGCCCGACCAGCTGCACGATCTCGGAGAGGCTGTCCTCCTGCTGCAGAATGTCTCGGCAGGTCTGGCGCAGGTTGATGTAGTCCGGATCGCGCTCCTGGTAGTACGGCTCGAGAGCCCGCATGTACTTGGTGTAGCTGATCAGCCAGTTGAGGGAAGGGAAGTGCTTCCGCTGCGCGAGCTTCTTGTCGAGGCCCCAGAACACCTGGACGATGCTCAACGTCGCCGCCGTGACCGGGTCGGAGAAGTCACCGCCCGGCGGGGATACCGCGCCCACGATGGTGACGGAGCCGTTTCGCTCCGGGGACCCGAGGCAGCTCACGCGGCCCGCGCGCTCGTAGAAGGCCGCAAGGCGGGCGCCGAGATACGCCGGGTAGCCCGAGTCGGCCGGCATCTCACCGAGGCGGCCGGAGATTTCGCGCAGGGCTTCCGCCCAGCGGGACGTGGAGTCGGCCATCATCGACACGTGCATCCCCTGGTCGCGGAAGTACTCCGACAGAGTAATCCCCGTGTAGATCGACGCCTCGCGGGCGGCCACGGGCATGTTCGACGTGTTCGCCACAAGAGCTGTGCGCTGCATGATCTCCACTTTCTCGCCGTCGACTTCGATGGTGAGCTCGGGGAAATCGCAAAGCACCTCCGCCATCTCGTTCCCGCGCTCGCCGCACTTTGGGGGGGAAGAAGGGAAGGGAAGGAAAGGACGCGGTGATTTTTTTGGGCCATCAGTCTTCGTTCAGCCCTATAGATCACGAAGGTTCTCGCCTATGCTTTGGACGTACCCCAACGTAGATGATGCAGTCGCTGTTGCTGAACTTGGAGATGGACTGGGAGATGACGGTCTTGCCGCATCCGAAGGCGCCAGGCACGGCACAGGTGCCTCCTTGCACGGACGGGAAGATGGAGTCGATGACCCGCAGGCCGGTGGTCATCGCCGAGTTGCCCGGCAGCTTCTCAATGACCGGCCTCGGTCGGCGCACCGGCCAGAAGTGCGACAGCTTCACCTCCTTCGTCATGCCATTGGCCATCTCCACCTCGAGCACGTTGTCTTGCGTGGTGAAGGAGTCGTGGCCGTCGCTTCCCGAGCCGTAGACCTTGACCACCGTTCCGCTGATGTGCGGCGGGCACATGATCTTGTGCGCATTGACGAGGTCGTTCTCCCTCACGGTGCCGAAGATATCTCCGCCACTGATGGTGTCTCCCTCGCGGAAGTTCATGGGCGTGAACTCCCAGTTCCTGTTGGCGTCCAGACACGGCACATCCACGCCCTTGGGCACGTACACCGACTCGGTCATGTCCGCGATGTGCGCCAGCGGGCGTTGGATGCCGTCGAAGATGGTGCCCATGATTCCCGGGCCCAACTCCACCGACAGCGGCTTGCGCGTGCGCAGCACGGGGTCCCCCACCGTGAGGCCAGATGTGTCCTCATACACCTGGATACTGGCCGTGTCCGCGGCGAGCTTGATGATCTCGCCCACCAGTTTCGAGTGGCCCACCTTCACCAGCTCGTACATGGCCGCACCGCCCATGTTCTCGGCGATCACCAGCGGCCCGGCCACGCGGAACACCACGCCCACGTCTGACTCGCGCACCTCGGGGTTGGGAATATAGTCGCCCATTCTGCTGGATTGGGAAACGGGAGAACTGCGCCACAAACGATGGAACTGCAGCGAAGGATTTGGCGCGCACGCACCCAAAGGGCATCGCTATTTGCCACTGATATTGGAGAATAAGGCGGAAGAAGGATTCTCTTGGGATTGATTGGGTGTGCAAGGGAAGGGTAGTATGCAAAAATGGAATACTCTAGTACATATTTAGTATCATGTACTATCGATAATGAGATAGAAATTTCAGAATATTATTTAAAATTAGTAAATATCTTTGTGTATGAAAATAGATTATATATTTTACTTTAGGAAAATGCTATTCAATCTAAAATATACGCGTGAATTTGAGCGAAAGTTCAGCCCGGCTTTCCGCCAGCGCACCAAATTTTCGTTTGCCGCAGTGCAGCGTCTGAAGCAGCCGAAGTCCCTCACGGCCAAAACGATACTCTACTCTTCACGTGAAGTGGATAGCTTAGGCCCCGACAATCTAAGGGGCTGCGAAAGATGTGGTCACGAGTGGCAGATGTTGCGCACAAGGGCGCTGTCACTGTGCTCATTGGCGCCAGTTGCTACTACGGCGCGTTCATAGTGTCTGCATACACAGAACTGCGGGTAGGAGAGGCTTTCTCCCTTTTCATCCTCTCTTCCTGTCTTCCTCTTCTTGTTCCTCTTCTTGTTCTTCTTCTTCTTCTTCTTCTTCTTGTTCTTGTTCAGTCATTGGGGGCGTTGCAAGCAGACTCGATAGAAGGATGGGAAGCCAAGGACAGCCTGGCGAACACTGCCAATGCTCCAAAAACGTAGAGGACTGCATGTGATGCCTTCCATTTCAGGCCTTCCATTTCAGGCCTTTCATTTCAGAGCTTTCGGAAAATAGATGCTGGGACACTGTGCAATTGTTCTCCTTCTTCTAACCACTCCCGGTTGTGTCCTTCTTGCCAGGCAAAGAACCGGGAGAGGCGAGAAATGCTAGCGATGGAGAACATGAAGAAGGACGCAGGCCAGAAGTAGTCTTTGTGCGTGCATGAGATTGTAGCTCAGATATCCGGCGCGCCCAGTCTGCGTCTTTCTCAGGCTGGAGATCCTGAGAAAGCACATGGCAGCCGTGACGACGACGCTTGCCGCCTTGACGGCTTGTGAGAAGGCTGGCGACCAGTTGAAAAAGCGTTTGGTTTGCTGGACAAGCTTCTTTCCTTTGTTTTCCTCTTTTTCCTCTTTTTCCTTTTCTTCCTCTTTTTCCTCTCCTCTCCTTTCCTTTGTCTTTTCTTTCCAGCGCGGAGGACGCGGCCTACGGAACCTTGGCAAGCTCTTGGGACGGCCAAGCCCTGTCGCTTTCAAAGTCCAACGCGATGGGCGCCTCGAAGAACTCCATGTAGTCATCCAGGCTGAGGTATTCGTCGCTCTCGGCCATGGCCTGGATGCGATCTGCGGGCGGAACCAGGCTCTTCATGCGGTTCCCAGCGGCCTTACCAAGCTTCTTGATCTGCTGCCCAATTTCCGTCAGACCCTTGAGCATCGTCTCTGCCTCGTCCACGGGATTGTCGCTTCCCCCGCTTGCTGCCTGGCGTGGTGGCGGCGAATAGATCAGGAACGCGGGGGGAAGACGGGGAGGGTCAAGGGTGAGGAACAGCGCGTTTCCTGCCTGCAGCAACCGTGCGGCTCACCTCTGATGCTGCACCTACGGAGTGGCAGCTCCACTCTTGAAAAAGGCGAACCGGGCCGTCCTCAAGCTTGATGACAATCGAGCACGCCTGGAAGAAGCCGGCGGCCTCCTTGTTCTCCGCCAGAGCCCTCATGAACGGACTGCTGAACTCGTAGGCAGCTTCAATCAAATGCAGCCCGGCGCCCTTCTGAAGCAGCAGAATGCCCGTGGCGCGTTGTGCAGTCCGACTCATCGTCTGGCGCACCAGCTGCGTGTGCAGCTCCGCGACCCTACGCGCAGGGCTGCTTAGCATGGTCGCGCGGAAGCGGACTTGGGCCCGCAGACCATCGCACAGCAAGCGGCCCGGTGGGTCGCAGTGGCCCGGAGGGTCGCAGTGGCACGTACTTGTCCAGGGAAGTGTCGTCTGCCAATTTAAAGGCGTACGCGACGACGCTGAAGCTCTCTCGTCCCTCCTTGCGGAATCTCTGCAGCTGCACATCTCGCAGCGAAGGGCCCAGATCCACTTGCTCGTCCGCCTCGGGCGCTGCCGGCGCCTCCTCCACGCCCTCTGGCGCAATCTCGGACGCAGCGACGCTCTCCTCCTCGTTCATGATGGAGACAGCGCCACAAGAGCCCCTTTGCCGTCTCCTCTGCGGGCAAAGTTCTCTGCATGAAACCGTCGGAACGTCCGTCCATTGGGGCGTCTGTCACAAGTCGCGGCTCCATTGCAAGGGAAGAGCGCTTCGCACTGCAACATCGCTTGCTCACGCAGACGCGGCCGTTTGGAAGCTGACTTGTGGCGTCATGCGACTTCTCTTGCTGTTCGCCTGTTGGGTGGGGGCGTCCGGAGTGGCTCCGCCCACTTCCACAGCGCCTTCTGCAGGCCGCGCGCGGCGCGGTTCGGAGCGGCGCTTCCGAAGACCTCTGCTGGCTCGCATGCGCGGCGGCGCAATGGACTTCGAAGGTATCTCGTAGGGCCATGCTCCCCCTTGAAGCGTGCTCACGTCTCTCTCTGTGTGGCAGATGAAGATCCCACGGAGAAGCTGATCGAGGAGGTGAAGGCGGAAGTGGAGGCGGAAGCGGAGGCCGAGTGGGAAGCGGAGGAGAGGCAAGAAGAGGCACCGGAAGATCCTCTGCTTCCAGACACCTTCAAGGAGACGGATCCGCTGGACGATCTGGGAGAGACGGCGCCGGAGAGTCCCGCGGATGAGCGACCTGTCGGCGAGCTGACGGTGGCGGAGGCCGTAGACGCCTACATGTACAAGACGCCCATGAGGCTGCTCTCGAGCTTCTTTGTGTTCGCCACCCTGGTGAACGCGGTGGTGGAGCTGCGCGGCATCCGCAAGAAGGTCGCGTCCACGGGGGCATTCAGACGGGCCATCCTCGCCGGCGGCATCGGCTTTGGAGCGGAGGTCATGCGGCGGGCGTTCCAGATCGTGCTGGATATGGATGACGAGGAGCTGAATCTGCCGCCATGGCGTCGGGACTTGATGGATGACATTGCCCGGAAGCGCGACGACATCAAGGTAGGACTGGCGCCTGAGATGCATCCAGCGATAGTGCCCGTCGGTTCGCTGATGCCATTTGCGCTTGCACAGCGTCTTGCGAAGGAGCCCGTCACGTTCGCGTTCGCCTACAGCCTCATCCTGGCCGTCTCGAGCAAATCCGCGGTACGAAGATGGGGGCATCTTGCCGAGTTTGTAGCTCTGCGGCTTTGTAGCTCTGTGGCTTTGTGGCTCTGTGGCTCTGTGGCTCTGCGGCACGCTGTGACGCTGTGACGCACTGACGCCTCCTGCCTTCCACGTAGTCGGCGCCCTTGTCAGCCGTCGTTGCGTTCCTCGTGCTTGCTGCGTTTCGGTTGGGAGCCGAGGGGCTGGACTTCTACGAGCAGATCAAGGACAGACCGTTTGATCTGCCGGTCCGGTAAGGCGGACGGGATCCGCGCGTCCATGGGATCAGCCTCCCTGAGCTCCAACTTCTCCAACTCTCTGCCAGGCCACATGATCTAGATCTCCTCGGACTGCTGGGCTGCGTTCCAATGGATGCTCTGCTCATCCTGACCTCGGCAGCTCGGTAGGTGGCGGCCTTTGCCAAACCCGTCTTGAGGAGCTCCTCGTTGGCCTTCTCTCGGCCGTTTCCTCATCTTTTTTCCCTCTCTCCCTCTCTCCCAATCCTGCAGCGTCATTCGAAACCCCACGAACCTTCGGAACGTCCTCTTTGCGGTGCTGCTGGGGAACTATGGATTTGAAAAGTGGAGAACGTTCCTGACCAAAGGCTTACGGCTATGACAGAGACGCGCTGAGGCTCTTCAAGTTCTTCGCACCGCAAAATGCAAGCAAGCTGGAACAGCTCTTCTTCCTTCCACCAAGGACGGCACATCCTCCTAAAACGGCCTCCTGTCCGGTCTGTTCCCCTCCTCCACCACCACCACCACCACCACCACCTCCTCCTCCTCCTAGCCCTCCTCGTCCGTCACGCCATCACCGCGGAACGAAGTCCATCTAACAAGCTGCAAGCAAAGGCCGACGAGCGGCTCCTACAAGTCCGTCTTGGCCAGGCCAGGCGGCAGGGATTGTGTCAGCTTGTCCGCCTTGGCGTCGTCGTCCACGCGGAGGGTGTAGAGATAGCGAGAGCAGCGAATCTTGTACTTGGTGACGCCTGTCTTGGCGTTCTTCTTGATCTTCACCGATCGGGCGTCCTCTCTGAAAGCAAGCACAGAAGGCATTGAGGCCACGCCGCCACACCAACGACGCCCCCGTCACAACCACCCACCTCCGCGCAATGACCAAGAACTTCCGGATGTCTCCAATCTCGCGCGGCATGATGTCCTCGTCCGCACGTGTACCCAAAGACACGCGAACAAAGCCCTGCGAGCTGCGCACATCGCTTTGCTGATCATGGATCCAGTAGCAAAAGTCAAAGCAAAATATTCAAAATTGAAAGCTGCAACGGTAAGTCTACGGCCCTACCCTTTCCATAGCGGCTACTGACCAAAGTGCCTGTTTTGACGGTTTCATCGCTTCCGGAGCAGGCTTCTTTAGCCGCAGTACCTACAGTTTTTGAACAGTCTTCTTCTTCTTCTTACTGTTTTCTTCTGCTTCTTACTGTTCCGCACGGAAGCGACGCTGCGTGAAGGAAGGGACAGGATGCTGCGTTCTGGCGACCGATTCTTGCATGTTGGCATGTTCCGTGCATTCCCGTCGAGCTCGTGTAGAATCGGATAATAGAAGTTGGAGGAAATGGAAGATGCACTTCATTTGGGCCCGCTCATTGGGTGAAGCCGCTACTGCAAGGCTGTCACGGCCTCGGATTCGCCGCGCTGCTCCATTCAAGTGTGGGTATGGAGGCGTCAAGTAAGAAAACGAACGGGAACGATTCTTCCATTGGAGGAGCGAAAATTTCACCGAAGCCCCTGAGTGGGCACTTGCACCAATCTGGTTGACGGAGAGTAGCTGGGATTGGTCCTCCGAGGATTTTGGGAGTTTTGCTGACGCTTGCTGCCATTTGCTTATTGTCCTAAATTTCAGGCGATCAGCGTCTTCGACGGAAGCTTTGTATCTTTCGGAAATTCCTAGACCAAAGAAAGAGATAGTGTACATAAATCTTTAAAGTAGTGGACCACTCCGTTGCCAAGCCACGAAGTCTTTGTTGCGGCCGTTGAAACGCTCAGCGCCGAGATTGTCGTTCGTCGCGTTGCGCGGGGCTCACGTACCGCTCACGATGGGCTGCCGCAACTCCAAGTCCGACGCCTCGGAGCCGAACCCGGTCAACGCGCCCGCGGACGAGGGCGTGACAGATATCGAAGCGGTGTTTGAGAATCTAAAGGACGAGCCCGGCCCGGCCAAGCTCCAGGCCTTCCACCTGGAGACGCGCCTCGGGGATGGCGCGTACAGCGTCGTGTGGCTGGGCACGCACATCGAGAGCGGCTTCAAGTTCGCCATCAAGGAGATGCCGGAAGACAAGGTGGACTCCATGGAAGCGTTGCGGGCGGAAGTGGACATCCTGCGCAACCTGAAGCACCCGCACATCATCCGCTGCTACGACTTCTTCAAGGTACTGAAGCACCGCAGATAGGGAGCGGGGTGGAGGGGGAGACGGAGCGCTGCGAAGCGCCCGAGCGAAACGCGCCTGTGAAGAATGTGGACCGACGGAGATTCAGGGGCTTTGCTTCGGTTCGGAATTCCGAGGGGCGGCGCGTGGCCAGGTCGAAACGGCCAACGCCCCGCGCGGGTGCCAGGCGGTGCGCATTGTGCGGAGGGGTAGAGGCAGCACTTTGGCGCGAGCTGTCTTGGGGAGAGAAGCGGAGTTGGAGCGCGCACCTCTGGGCGGGGGCGGATTCCGTGAGAAAGATTCGGTGGCGCCGGCCCCTTGCGGCGCTGCTGAGACACTGGCCTAACAGGACGCACACCTCTCTAGTCACAACGGAACTACTACATGGTGACCGAGCTCGTGATGGGTGGGGAGCTCTTCGACCGTATCGTGAAGAAGTCCAAGTACACCGAGCGGGAGGCTCGCGACCTTGTATACATCTTGATCAGCACGCTGGCCTACCTCCACGATGCCGACATTGTGCACCGGGACCTCAAGCCCGAGAACCTCCTGCTCAAGAGCGGAGACGATGACACCTCCATCAAGATCGCGGACTTCGGCTTCGCGAAGAACCTTCGTGGCGGCACTGACAACGAGATGTAAGGCTCGACGAGCACACCTCTTCGCTGTCTCTTTCTTCCTTTCCCTTCCCTTCCCTCCCCTTTCCTTCCCTCCCCTTTCCTTTCCTCTGTTTGTCTCTGCTTTCCTCTGCTTTCCTCCGTTTTTCCTAACCGACGAGGAAAAGACGAACGACCTCATGCTCACGTGCGCTTCCTCGCAGGTGCGGGACCCCCGGCTACGTCGCACCCGAGATCATCCGGAGGAAATCGTACAAGCACACCGTGGATGTCTGGTCCGCGGGTGTCATTGTGTACATCCTCCTCGGCGGGTACCCTCCCTTCTGGGACACCAACCAGAAGAAGCTGTTCCGGAAGATCAAGCACGGGGCGTACGAGTTCCACGACAGCTACTGGAGCCACGTCTCGGACGGCGCCAAGGATCTCATTCGCAAGATGCTCACCGTCGACCCGGACAAGCGCATCACCGCTCGCCAGGTAAATTCCCGGCTTGGCTTCTGCGGCTGCGAGTGCTTGGCACGCAGCCGGCTCACCTCGCATTCCCCTCGCAGTGCCTCAACCACCCGTGGCTGGCCATCGACAATGCGGAGCTGCTGTCGGACCGCAACCTCCAGTCCGCAATGCGGGAGTTGCGCAAGTTCAACGCCAAGCGCAAGCTCCGCGCCGCCATCCGTGCGGCCATCGCTTCAAATCGTCTTGTCGAGATCGCGAACACCTTTGGAGGGTAGAGGTTTGACATCTTCGGAAGAGCGGCGTGCTGTGCTCTTCTCGACCGGTCGGGCCTGCGCCTTTAGAAGAGTGCGCGGGGCCATCAGGAGTGTGGAAGAAGCGTTGAAGGCGGCTGCCGGAAACAGGTTTGGCCCAAAGAAGAAAAAAAAAAGGAAGCGGAGGAGTACTATTCTAGCGACCACAGGGATTGACGGCAAACACGTATAGCATCGCACGCACCGAAGCCTAACGTGAAAAGTTCCTGTAGCAGTGTTTGTCTGTCGTCCTCGTGACGGGGAGAAGGACCAACTAGTAGCATCGATTCATGAACACTTGGGAAGGTTGAAGAGGCAGCGGAAGGAGAGGCCGCCGCCGCAGTGAACCGAAGTCCAGAAGAAATACTTCTTCGTTTCATCTGTAAACAGACGCAGATGCGCATCCAGACGCAGACGCGCATCCAGAACCAGAATCAGACGAAGACGAAGACGTCTCACACCCATTTGCCCTCCTCTCGGAAGACGTCGTCGATGTAGGGAAGGCTCTCCTTGAAGGCCACGGTGTCCGCCACAAGCTTGGAACCATCCGGAAGAGTTTCATCCATGGCCCCGTAGTGCTTCTTGCAGAAGATCTGCGACACCAGCGCTCTTCGCCGATGCCCGCCCTCGCCGACCACCTCGTCGAAGTACTGCAGCAAGTTTTCCTTGCTGGCCACGCGGGTCAGCGCCTTCGCCTCCTCTAGGTTCCGATTCCACCGGAGCTTGCCGAGCTCGATCTCTGACCAGTGGCGATTCAGCTCCTGCAGCAGCTGCTTGTCGACGTTCAGCTTCTTCTGCGCGAGGCTTTCGGCGTACTCCTTACACCTGCCCATGAGCGACCTCTCAGCAGATGGCAGAAAAAGCCAATGAAGGGGACGAGACTCATGCACCCGTAGAGACGCTAGCTACCCTTGCGGAAAATAGGCACCCTTGCAGAAAATACGGCGCCCTACCTTGCATCACTAAGGCCGTCGAGGAGGCGGGAGCGGGCGCCGTTGATGAACTCAAAGATGCGCTCCGTGAGGTAGACCGGGTCCCTATCCGCGGACTGGACGATGCAGACCAGGGAGACGCTCTGCTCCTTCTGCTTCACGCCACTGAAGGTCAGGTACCCCAGCTGCTGGCGGGTTCTTAGATCGTCGTAGAAGGGCTCCTCCAGCACTGACACGAGAAGCTCCATGAGCGCCCTCTGGTCGTCGTCGGGACTGGGCACCATGAAGGTGACATACGCCGCGGAGTTGTCATTCTCCACGTTGGGCTCCCGCCGCCGCAGCACGGCTCCCTGGCCACTTGGGCTCGACGGAATCAGCTTCTGTCGGAGCTTCGGCGTCTTTGACGGCATGGCCGGCGTCGGCGCTGACGCCTGCGTCACCAGAGTTGCGTCCACGACCTTTGAAACGTCCGCTGTTTTCGCGTCAAGCTTGGGCATGAACGCCTCCTTCATGAGCTCCACGTACTCCAGCGCCTCCGCCTCGTCAATGTTCCCTTGCAAGAGTGCGTTGCCCGGCTGTCCCCTCCAGAGCTTCGACTTGACGAAGGAGCGGACGTCACCCAAGGTGACCCGGTCGATGGCTGCCTGGATCTCCGGCACGGGGAACCTTGGACTCTCCGTTGCCACGGACAGCTCGTACGCCGCATGCACGTAAGGCTGCTGTGACGTCCACGACTGAAGCTCCCGCTGAATGACGTCTTTGGCCTTGGAGAACTTGTCTTCTGCCGTCGCAAAAGCGTCGGAGACCGGCCCCTCGTACGAGGCCACCTGCTCCGCGTAGAACTTTGCGTATTCCCTGAGCTTGTCGTTGTATCCGCCAAAGCTGATGCGGATTCCGCGGGCGTTGAGGTCCACGTTGCCGCTCATACCCGCGAGGGCCGCGGAGTAGCTGGGCGCTCCGATTTCTTCCTCAAACAGGAAGCGGAACAGCTTGGCCTCCACGTAGTTCCGTGGATTCCTCTCCGGCACATCGGTGGCGATGTTGAACAGGACCTGGGCTCGGGGTCTCTTGAAGGTCCGGTCCTGCTTGAAGAATACGCGCCAGCTTCCATCCTCTCCGTCCCTCAGCACCGCAGGGCCTGGAACGCGCTCGCCTGGCTTTCTGGGCTTCGCATCCGGCGTCGCCTTCAGGCGAAGGTCCCTGGGGATGTAGGGATTGGGGTCTGGCAAGGTCAAGCCGGCGCCCTTGAGCCCTTTCAAGAGGTCGGCCGGGTCCGCCAGCGTGCTCACAAGCGAGCTGGGGAGCTGCCGCCGCCGGTACTTCGTGCGGTAGACGTCTTCGTATTCCCACGCGGCCTTGGTATCTCCCTGCGCATTCAGCTCTTTCTCCGACGCGACTGTCGTGAAAAGAGCATTCGTGGGCGTCATCTGGTCCATCATGTCGTTGACAAGGTCGCTCACAATCGGGTCTGCGTCGTTGCCGACGAAGCGGCGGATGTCGTCTTCCGTCCCGAGGCGCACACTCCCGCTCACAACCTTCTCCACGGGAAACTTCTGCATGTTCCCAGCCAGGCCGGAGGCGTAGCTGCTGGGATCGGACCTGTCCAGGTACGTCCACCCGAGGTTGTTGAGGAGGCGACACTCCTGTACGATGTACTCCGGAAGTCCATCCTCGCGAAGCATTCGCAGGTAGGAGAAGAGCGTCTCCAAGACCCTCTGCCGCCCCTCGGGCTTCAGGCCTTTCTCCGTGAGATCCACCCCGAAGGCAAGCGTCTGGAAGTCTTCCGTGTCCTCGGACACCTCGGCTGCGAGCGCATTGATGAGGCCTTCTTTCTTCAGCAGCTCGGTGATGCCACCGACGCCCTCGTGGCCCAGCAGCCACGTGATGAAGTACTCCGGCCGGAGGATGACGCGCAGCGCCTTCTGCTCCGGGGACGCGTACGGGATGGGCCATCCAACGGTCAGGCGCCGGAGACCGCTAACCGGAACGACCTGGAACTCTTCCAGAGGCGCGGCCGGATCCTTTGTCACGTAGGGGGTCAAGAAAGGAACGACGCCCGTCCATTCGCTCTGGCGCGAGAACCATGCTGTGGACTTGGGCCCCACGTTGGCACCGTCGGCCGCCGCCGGCACGTCGCTGAACTTGTCCTTCACGAGCTTCTCCAGCGCGCCCAGCGGCTCCTTGCCGTACACGCAGAGCGACATGGCGTCCGCTCGGTAGTGCTGTGCGTGGAAATCCAACAGCGCTTGCCGCAGCTCGGGGCCCGGCCTCAGGGTGTTGCGGTTCCCGGTGCCGAACTTGTGGAAGGGGTGCAGCGGATTGGCACAGGACTTCTCAAGCTGATACAGGCGGAAGATGTCGCTCTGGAGATTCTTCGCGTGCTCGCTGTCGATGGCATTGAGCTCGCGGTTGGTCGCCGAGGCGGTGAAGAGAGGGGCGGTGAAGAAGCTGGCAAAGCGGTCCAGGCCTTCCCGCAAGTTATCCGGCGTCACGTCGAAGTAGTAGTTGGTGTCCTCGCTCGCGGTGAAAGCGTTGGAGCTGCCTCCGTGGGACGCCAGGAAGCTGTTGAAGTCGTCCTCGTTGGGATACTTCTGCGTGCCCAGGAACAGCATGTGCTCGCAGAAATGCGCGAGGCCGGGGATGTCGTCTGGATCGCTGAAGTGTCCCACGTGCACGTTCATCGCCGCCGAGGCACTCTCCGTCGAGGGATCACTGATCAAGAGGACGCGCAGACCTGTGGCAGCACGTCAGACAAGCGTCGAAGGCCTCGACTTCTTCCTCCCTCGCTCAGACCGAGAACGACGCACCATTCGACAGGCCGATGGCGCGATAGGAGCGCTCATCCAAAGGGGGAATGTCAATGTCGTTGACCACCCAGGGCTTGGCCTTCACCTGGCTCCCCGCATGCGCCACTAGATGGGGCCCAGACTGGCTCAGCTTGGCGTTCACAACTTCGCGCGAAGCGGAAAACCGGTGGTACCTGTGGGACGAGCGGCCAAAAACGCCGCGAGAGAAGCGCCAGCCGCATTCTGGAGCAGAGCTTGTCTCGAAAGGCCCTCTCGCGTGGTCTCCAGAGCATCTCCGAAGCTCTCCGCCTCGTGTTCCGCTGCGGAAACGCATTTGAATGGTGAGCGGAGTTCAACTTTCGGCCAGCGCGTTGACTTCGTGCGCACCAAGCTTGCTTCTGCCTTCTCTCGTCGCGCCAAACGTCCGATACCGCCGAAGGGGACGAACTTGGAAGGCGCTGACGCACAAATAAGTGAAAAAGTAGCACAGGAGCGCCTGCGTGCGTACCGAGGCCCTCATTCTCGCGGGGCTCACTGCGATTCAAGAGCCGAGTCAGATCCACCAAGCGGCAAACACCTTCCAGTGCATGGGGAACACGCGCAGAGACACGAAAGCGCGGAAACTCGGTACCAAAAGTGCCGAAAACCGCGGCGAAGCGGCGCAAACTCAACCTGGATCTTCGGGTTCGGTGGCCCGCCGAAAACAGTCGAAGGACTGTTGAAGAATCGTTCCTGGGTCTTGCGAATCAATCCGATCTAGTGTTCTGGATGCCGTCTGTCCCTCCGCAGCCTGATTTTCCTTCTTGTGGTGCCACAGTTGAGAGAGCTCGCGTCCTTGCGCTTCTGCGTGTTCAGAAGAACAAGTGGTACTTTTCCCGAACTCCATTGAGGTCCTCTTCGTCGAGAAATCGGAGAAATCATCGAGCCGTTAAGTCTTCTCCACCGAGATGTTGAACACCACCGCCATACCCCGCCGCTCTTCACGCCTAGCCCAAGCATCGAGTAGAAGCAGCCTATCAGATGTCCCGAGAACACCGCCCTCCCTCCGTCAAGGCCGCCAATCGCCTAGGACCCCTTCTTCACCAGCTCCCTCCACAACGCAACGAGCACGTCAACAGCGCCGCCGTGTTCGGCAACCATCTTTCGCGTCTTCTACATCGGCCCCTTCCGTGACCACGTCCCGCGAGGCCTCCAAACTCATTGGGCTAGCAGTCCGTTCCTTCTTTCCTCAAGACGCTGTAGATTGGGATGGGTACATTCTTGCATACGACGCAAAAAAGAAAAAGCTACTCGCACATCTCACAAGCGCGGGAGACCAGAGGGTTTATCTATCTATAGACGAGGCGAAATGCGACATAGAACGCTTCCGTAGCTTCTACGGCGAGGCGACAACTCCCCCGCTGGGGGACATCTCCACGGGCCCATCGGACGTCGACACCTGGCTTCAGCTTGATCGTACATGGCTGCAGAAGCTTACCATACGCGACGTGTACGACTGGAGGCTACAGCAGATGCACGGGCGACCTTCTATGCGACTGGCGGGAGATGTTGCGCTCCTGGAGAACCGCATCCAGCTGCTTAAGACAGATGAAGTATCCCTATGCGGAAACTTTCGCACCCTTTCTTGAATACGCCATTGAATAGCCTCTCAGCGGATGATATGTGGATATCGTGATCGACGAGGAGACGTTGCAAACCAGGAGTAATCGGGAGCTGAGACTTCCGATGCCATCGAGCTTTGCTTTCATGGCCGCCTTGGCTTCAGAAGAGGTGAGCGGTTTTCGATGGTCCACGCCGTACAGTCGAAGAGAGCGCTGGGCTGCTCATCAGCTTGGCATCTTGTCTCGTCCAGAGAAGCAACTCTGTGGAGCTGTGCGGAGTCAAAGAGCAGCCTCTCGCAAAAAGGCTCCTCTTCCTTGTACTTGGGGTTTGGTACAGCAATGCCCAGGCGTACAATAACTTCCGCCAGAGCGTCGTAGTGTTCTTTGATATGAGCACTCGTCGCCCAAGCCTCTCGGGTAAGATCAAGCGGCCGCTCTGTGCCAAGCTTCAGCTCGTAGTCCGGACGACGAATGAAGCGATAATACCAGTTGTCCCACCTCTTGTTGACCACCTTATCGGGTCCGATCCACAAGTCAGCAAGAATTCCGCCTTCGGCGTTGCAAAGAGAGCGAACAAAGTTCTGAACCATATACTTGTTGACCTTGATCTTGAACGCTCGGAGGGAGCGGATCCAAGCGTAGATGTGCTCGCAGTAGGCCTCTGGCATCAAGCTTGGACGGCCTCCCTTCCTTGGACCAGAGATCTCCCGGATGGCATTCGAGCGCTTGGTTTTCGACCGACATGTACCTCGCTGCGCCCGGTGGACAGATCTGGCTCTCTCGACACGCTGCATTGCCGATCTCATTCCATTGTAGCTCACTCGAATGCTGTACGTCTCCTGTATCTCCGAAATGGCTCTGTTGGCGTTGTGGCCCTTCTTGTGCCGTAAAATCAGTTCTTCCGCGTACATCTGAATCAAGACAGTCTTCTTCGGCGCTGGCGATCTGGGTGGCAAAATCCTTGCACAGCTGTCTGGAACACG
>JAAMXY010000342.1:30384-50286 GCA_019677205.1 Pinguiococcus pyrenoidosus | reverse complement strand
TGTCCCTTTGCCGCAGTAGCCGCAACTCGTTCGGATCTTGCACGCTCTGCTCCGCACCGCCTCGTGCTCTCGCTTCGGAGCTACTGTAGTCCAGTGAACTCGCGTCTGGGATCCCCAAGCTCTCCGCGGCTTCCGCATCATTCTGCGGCTGACCGGGAATCGCGTCACTGTCAAAGGCAACTGCCACGCTGCCGACGACGCTGTCCGCCAGTGGCAGCTTCACCTGATCGCCAGCTTGCTCGGCATCGAGCGCGGCTGCTACTACCGTCCTGGGCGCCAAGAACAGCTTGGCGTAGTACGTGCTTCCCGCCGACTCCGTGTCCACGGCAACCTCCGCTTGGATGGCTCCATCCTCCGCAACCGTCATGGCCGACGGCAAAATCTGCGACACAACCTCTGCGCCAAAGTCCGCATAGGCGCCCTGGTGATCTCGGCCAAGCACCTCCGGTGTAAGGGCCTCCGGCGGGGCGTCCTTGTACACGATCACCCCTGCGGGGCTCAGCTCCAGATCTGGACGCTGCATCCGCCCGCGGAAGCTGATGACGCCCGAAGCCGGTAGCCTTAAGCGTATGGCGTCCTGCCTGTCCATGAGCCTGCTGGCCACCGCAGCCACCGCTTGGAGCCTACCGTTCGCAAGCCAAACGCCAATCCCCGCGTGCGTGGCGCCCGGTGCCAGCAGCGCCGGGCTCGCTTCGCCTTCCAGGCTTGGCGCTCCCAGGAGCCCCTCCACCGCATCGTCCGCGACGCCCTTGAGGCTCTCCTCGCTGAGGCCCTCGGGGATGTCGGTCCCTTGCACGGACGCAATGGCCTCAGCAACGTGATCCGAGAGCCCCGCGGCGAAGTACCGGTGGTAGGGCTTCAGGCCGTCTTGGCTGACGTGAGAGGTGTAGCCCGCCTCGGCCATGTCTCTGGCGTGGCCTTCCGCCACGGCCGCGGCAGTGGACTCCACCTCAAGGGCAGTGAGACCTGCGGTGCTACGGCGCTCATTGACGCCGGCGAGGATGCTGCTCGCCAGCAGCGCTCGAGCGTCTTCCGATAGCGCCATCTGCTGGAGTGCTGTGGCGGCTACGCCCCCGACTGCACCAAAAGACTTGCAAGCCTCCAAGCGCAGTGGGAGGAGGCCGCGAGATGGCCGAGAGAGCGGGAGCGGGCGCTGTTCACGCAACGGTTACGTGAGTAGGGTTGCGAAACTGCTGAAGAACAACTGCGTCAGAATGGTTCATCTATTTCGATACTAGAACTTCGGAAGGATCACTTCTGGGTGTATGGAGGATGGAGTATGGAGTATGGAGGCGTAGCGGTCATCGGTCGTCGCAGCTGTCTTGCAGCATCCACCGGTGCCTTTCTTCCGCTCTTGCAGGCGCTGTCGACGGGACGTGATCGTTGTTAGAAGAGGGGCTTCCAAGAGATGCATGCATAGCTAGCGAGTAGCATGGTCGGTGCTCAGCTTGTGCGTCTGACGACTGACTGGCTGGCTGGCTGGACTGAGGATATCGTGTCTGTCCTATGCATCGCTCCTGCCTCTCTGACTGTCCGGCGGCCCGCACACTTGGTGCGTCGCCTTGAGGCATGGGAGAGACGGGTGAGATGCCGAATCCCGCGTCCCGAATCCCGCGTCCCGCGTCGAAACGTGCGGTTAACGGTGCCCGGTTGATTCAATTCAAACACGCGGGCGTAAGGTCCAAATGCATCAATGCACCAATCGCTATGGGCATGTCACGAGCTGGCCAATGAAAGGGTTGTGGATGCGCTGCCACTCAAGCGTTTTACAATAAAGCTTCAAGCTAGTCGAACGAACACCCTTATATGCCGCGTTGCATGTGGTCTTTGTCCAGATGCATGTGCACGAGCACTGTGGTAGGTGCAAAGGAAACGGCCAGATTCAGGCAATTATTACTCGTAAAATATAATTGAATAGGTGGCAAAATAAGGTTGATGAGATGCACCTAAGAATCTTTAGGAGTATCACCCTATGGCAACCCATTCATTGAAAAACTTAAGGACGAAGAGCAGAGAAGGTGAGACATTCCCCGAAAAATCCAAAGTCACTCAAAACTTTTAGGGATTATGATCTGTCAAAAATTATCTCCACGTTCACACCTTGACGTGGCCAGGTTGAGCTTTGGAATCTTCAAGTTGGCCATAACATACGAACAAGAAATTTTCGATGCTTGACGTCACTCATAATTGGCTCTTTCGACATTCTCACCATCACCATTGGACAGATCACGCCTTGATCTTGAACCAAGCATCCAATGCCTGATCCCCTTCTCGCGCGCTCCTCTGCCATGTTTCACCACGCACAAGCCCCTCGTGTATAGAACGCAGGATCTGCCCTTCAAAGAACGCAGAATTTCTCGACTGGACTGAACGTTCGGTCGCTTCGGCCTGCCTCTTCCGCAGCCGCAGACCTATCGCCCCCCGCACCTACCAGAGCGACAAAAGCAGCAAAGCAGCAAAGCAGCAAAGCAATGCGTCGAGTACTTGCCAACAACCCCGTGCAGCCCGTGACCAAGGGACTCAGCAGCCTCAGCAGGGCGGCCTGGGTGCCCGAGGATGCAGCTGGGCTGCACCGCGTCACCACCGCGGCCATGGAGAAGGACCTGCTTGAGCACTACCAGAACGCCGCCAAGGGCGTCGTGAGCTGGTTCGCTGGCCACATGCCGCCGGCCTACTTCCGCGAGACCTGCATGAAGAGCGGCCTGGCCCACATGAAGAGCATTCCCCAGCGGCCCGACGCCCCGAACTTCAGCATCTCCGAGGCCAGGTGCACCGCCGACCTCGGCAACGGCGTCACCGAGCTCAGCTTCGTCCAGCCCGGAGACGTCGCCAACACGGCGCAGTCCCTCCAGCGCCTCCTGGCAGACCTCCCCAGCGACATCCGCGACAAGCTGCAGCGCATCAAGGTCTTCACCTCCAGCGACGACCGGTTGCACATCTTCACCTTCACCTACGGCCCGCTGATGGAGCCGTCCGCCTCGCTGGTGGACTACCTTCGCCAGTTCAGCGTCGACTCCCAGATGGAGAACATGCCCATCAAGCTGCGCTTCACCAACCCGGAGAACATCAACCACTTCGTCACGCTGCGGCACCGCCAGTGCCGCCTATCGGAGGGCAAGAATAGCGCCGGGCCGCACCACTCCATCTTCGTCGAGCGCCGAGGCTCCGAAGGGTCCAAGCCGGGCAAGTTCAACTTCTACTGCTCCTTCACAGGCCTGAGCCCGGCCAGCCTGGCGGAGCGGACCGCCAAGAAGATCATCGAGGACGGCTTCGTTTTGCGCAACTTCCACCTCGACGCGATCAAGGAGGAGGCCCCCCATGAGCCGCTCACGAACCTTTTATTTTTGGACGCGCACTCGCCAGTAGACCTCGCCAACGGCTCGCCAGACGCGTCCTGGAGAGCCGCGCAAGACTTGCGCTGGCGCCTGCAGACCGAGCTCGTCGAGGACTACATCAAGGGCGACGACGACAAAGAACAGCTTCAGATGGCTGCCTAATCGACTACAAGCAGACGGCGCTGAAGAATAGCAAAGCGCAAGGGCAACAACCTACAAGCAGAACAAAACAGTACATGCATGATGGGCTGCGACGATCCGCTCAAGGCACACTAGTAGCGTCGTAGCAGAAGCGGGCCTTGTCGCCGATAGCTGCCGACGGCGGCAATGTGTGCGTGCGAAACCCGACGATGCGAGGGCTGAGAAATCGCTCTCCTTTTTTTTGCGTACATCATACGAAATAGCGGAGTGGAAGAACCATAGACCAAACTAGATAATGCACGCTTAAGTGCGCTTTTTGAATAGAGTAGAGCACGCTGTTGAGTCTTCAAGCTTCGAGCATCTGTACACCACGAGGCTCTCGAACTTGGAACCGCTCCTATGCCACCAATGCCAAGATGGAAAGCCTCGTACATCTGCCTCGGACATCTGCCTCGACAAGCGAGTCTCGACGACCGAGTCTCGAAACTAGAAGAGAGACAATCATCAAGGGGCGGCGTATCCCAGAAGAACCACGCTGCCCAACACTTTCAGATGGAGCATCCCTGCTGACAAAGCTGACGAGGCATCCCTTTGCGGACATTCCAGGTCACTTCCCGCAAAGGCGCCTCGCTCGTCAACGGGGGCCTGGGCATTCGGCGTTCAAGCTGTTGAAAGGCCTATGGTCTTGACCAACTCCTTGACAGCCTACTTCTGCATCAGGAGTGACCGTGAGACATATCCGATTCTTTGCCTCACCCATGCGTGAAGCCTCTCGTCGAACACTGCGGAGGCTAGGCGCAGAAGCCTCCTTCTTCTTCTTTGCGGAGGAGATGACTACAAGATACGTACGCCTTGAACAGCGCGGACTTCCCGAGATCATATGTTTCACATCGCTCGCCAAGCGTGAGCGCCAGGGAAAAGAAAAGCTTGCGCAGTCTGTGACTGCCCAGCCGGAGCCAAGACGACAGGCGCCGGGACCCTCATTCCCGCGGCTTTGAGCTAGAGCCGGGTCTAAAGAGATGCCGGGAAAGTATGAGAACCTCGCCTTTGATCGAGCCTTTGCATGGCAACCTTCACGGACCTATGGCAGGCAGATCGCTTTTTGATCCTAGGCTTTGGATCGCTGTGGAGAGCAGGGGCTACCTTCTCCATGAACTTGTCGAATTTCGCGTCCGTCAGCTCGAGAAACGTCCACGACGACAGACTCTCGATCTTCACTCCGGCGTCAAGCAGCTGAGGACCAGCAAGGTTTGCATCGGTGGGTTGTCGTCTTTCAGCTCATCTCCTTCCTATGTGTGTGCCACAAAACTCACCCGCTGAAAGCGTGGACGAATGCGGTGCTCCAGCGAGAATCCCAGCACGCGCGGGCGATCCAGCAGCTGGGGAAACAGAGAAAAGATAAGAAGTGGGGAGGCCATTGAGTCTTTCTTATCTGGCAAGTCTGCTTACCTTGCGCCCGATCTCCTTCCTCGACATGGAAGCCTAGAAGTATCGGGTCTGGGTCAACGCCGTTGCAGAGGGAGTCCGTCTCGCGGGAAGTGTTGCTCAACTTGCTTACCACCAGGGGACCTGACAAGAACTCGAACTTTGGCTTGATATTCTTCTCAAGACTTGCCCCGAGAATCCGCTTGTTGCCCATGCAGAGCTTTCGAAGATCTGGGGTGGAATAGTCGAAGAACTCCCGGATCGCGGTGATCTTGGGCACGAGGTTGTTCTGCGCCAAGGCAAGCGCACAGCACAGCTCAGCTCCTGTCTGTTGGCCGGGAAGAAAAGACCCAAGATTGCATGATTTCTTTGGTTACCTGCGTCGAGATCTTCAGGATCGTAGGGAAGACTCGGCAGACCATGCGGAGATCTTCGTCATCAAAGCCACAGCAACTCTTGATCGCTGCCAGCTTGTTCAGAAGAAGCTTCTGCGAAGGGGTTCAGCATCAGCGCCGCTCTCGCAGTGCCCCCCTGGGAGTCACCTCGGGCTTTCACGTCCGTACCGTATTGAGCGAGTAGACAAGTGCTTCGGGGACCTTGTGGAAGACGGTCCGGAGCTCCTCTTCGCTCATCTGCGTGGCTTTCTTGAGCGTTTGGAAGTTCTCGTGGTAGGACGCCGGGTTGTACTTGAGGATGCTTGGAAAGCGCTTGACGACATCCAGGATCTCTTCATCTTCCCATTCGAGAAGCTCTCTTAGGATCTCCCGGATGGCGCGATAGCGGCCTTCTGGCCCTCGCAGCTGAAGAAGCGACGGACATCGACGGATGACACAGCGGGCATCTTGCGTGCTTAAACCGAGGCCCCTCGGGCTCATCAGCGCCGCAATTCGGGCCCTCACAGTCTGCCGATCGTACCGCAAGAGAGTAGGGACCTACGGCACATGCAGATTTCCATCAGGAAGGGCTCTCCTCGCGACCCAGGTGACACCCGCAAGGCTGCGGCACTGCTCCTACCTTGGAGGTGATCTTGCGCAGCTCTTCTTCCGACAGTTGCAGCCCCTTCCCCAGCGTGCTCATGTTGGATTCCAGGTCGTCCACGAGGCAGGCAGCCATGAGCTTCGGGTGGGCGCTGATCATCTCGCGAAGCCGAGCCTGCGCCGCCGCCGACGTCAGTGGGAAAAGCCCCCGGCGTCGCAGATCACCAGGTCGACGCACCTTGGGATATCCCAACTCCGTCCGCAGAAAGCGCACCTTCGCCAGCAGGTCCGCCTCCACCAGCGTCGTGTGCTTCACCAGCTCCTCGGCGGCCGTCTCCGACAGCTCCAGCTCGGACGTCAGGAGGCGGATCTGCTCGTCGAGCCACGCATCCGTCCTCGCGGCGGAAAGCAGCGCCGCGGGCCGCACAAGGCGGCCACGGGGCGGGCCACAAACCAGGCCCCATAGCAGCAGGGTCGCCAGGGACCCCATCCTGCAAAATCTCGAGCAACGGCGGCCTCCCTCGGCCCCGGCGGCCTCTGCCGCCAAGGGACTCTCTCAACGTCGCGCTGCGGTGTCGCGCGGTGTCGCGCCGGCGAGGGCCGGCCGAAGTGCAATCGCAGGCGTTGGAGCGCCATGGAACAGCGGGAGTTGGGCGTCGATGCGGCCGCCGAGCAGGCGGAGGCACCGCGAGCAGTAGGGGTGCTGTCCTGGCTTGAAGGCGTCCATCCGGCGGTGTTTCTGGTGACTCTGGGGCTGCTTTTGGCCCTGCCGGCCTTTCTTTCCTGGCTGCAGAGCCTAAATGCCAAGGGCGTGGGCTCCCGCAGGGGGGCCAAGAACGCCGTGGTGCTGGTGGGGCCGTCGGGGGCCGGCAAGACCTGCCTGTTCCACAAGATCCTCCGCGACGAGCTGCCGGAGACCCTGACGTCCATGAAGGAGCAGCAGGAGAAGCTGCCCAGCGGCAAGCTTCTCGTCGACTTCCCGGGCCACCTTCGTCTCCGAGCGGCCCTCGATGCCTGGCTGGACCGCGCGGTCGCCCTGGTGCTCGTGATCGACGCGAGCAACCCGCGGTCGGGCCCTAGGGACGGCGCCGAGTTCCTCTTCGAGCTGCTCACGGACGCGCGACTGGAGGCGGGACCGCCGGTCTTGGTGGCCTGCAACAAGAGTGACGTGGTGGGCGCCAAGGCTCCGGACAAGATCCGCGTGGCTATGGAGAGGGAGATGGAGGAGCTGCGCCGCACGCGGGCGGCCAAGGCAGACGTCAGTGCGAGCGACGAGGGAAAGCTGCCGCTCGGCCGGCCTGGCGTGAAGTTCAAGCTCGAGGAGGACTCGCCCTGCGACGTCACCTTCACGGCGGCTAGCGTCGTCAAGGGCGACATCCACGACGTGGTCGAATTCGTGGAGAGCCACGCGGGACCGGTGGCCTAGACTCCGCGGGCAACGAACGAGAATTACAAGGAGTTCTACATCATCAAGTCCTGCCCGGAGGCCCATCGATTCCATCTTGCCCTCGTGTGCACACTTCGTTTCTCGTCCGCTCACGTCTCGCCAGACTCCTGAGCCCGCGCTTCGCTCCTCTCCTTCCTGGAGTACTTCGATCGAGATCTCTTCGGGTGGGGCGGCGCTCCAGCGCCGTCGGAAGCCGAGCTTCCTTGGTTGTGCGGCCCGTCCTTGCTTTGTCGGGACCGGCTTCCCTGCCGATCCGATCCTCGCCCCTGGCTTCCCCTGCCGTAGCCATTGGGCGTGCTCTTGCCCTCATGCGTCGCCTGGCCCTGTGAGAGCTTCGCGCCAGCGCCGCTATCTGCATTGCCTTTTCCCGCCGCGTTGGAAGCTTGCCGTGAGCCGGACGAGCCGCGCCCGCCACCGCCGCCACCGCCGCTTCCACCCCGCCCACCTCTGCCGCCGCCTCGTCCACTGCCGTCCCGGCCACGGCCATGGTCCCGGCCCCTGCCAGCTCTGCCGCCACGGCCACCACGGTTGCGGCTGTCCCGGCCTCGTCCACGGTGAGATCGGCTGCCGCCCCTTGGAGGCAACGCCTGCGCGGTCGAGCTTCGGGAGGGGTCGCTCGCGGCTCCGTCAGCTCCCGCGGCACCAGTCCGACGCTCCCCAGACTCTCGAAGCGCAGCTCCCTCGAACTCGGCCTCGGCGGTGGCCATCCCCTCTCGCACCGGGTGAGTTCGCGATGCTTGCTCCTGCTCCGATCCAAGGTACTGCGACGGAGACTGCTGCGGGCCTGCACGGTCGCGTTGAAGCTGCTGACGATGCTGTTGTCTTGTCTGGCGAGAACGATGCGACTGTTGTCGCTGGTGCTGCGGCTGGTGCTGCGGCGGCTGCTGCGGCTGGTGCTGGTGCTGCTGGTGCTGGTGCTGCTGGTGCTGCTGCTGCTGCTGCTGCTGCTGCTGCGGGACTTGGCCAATGTGTTGTGGTTGTGGATGCTGAAGCAGCTGCTGCTGCTGCTGCTGCTGCTGCTGGCGCTGCTGTTGGAGAAGCACCTGAAGGTATGCCTGGAATTACGCTGTGACGCTGCAATAGATTCCAGCTCGACGAGAAGTACCTGTGCATGGGCAGCTTGAGCGGCGTGAGCGGCGTGAGCGGCTTGTGCAGCTTGCAGGCGAGCTTGCAGCTGCTGGTGTGCTCCGGGCTGGGCATTTCCTCTCGGCTCTCCCGCAGGAGCGCCCATGCTCGGTGCCTGACCGAGCAGGCCCACGAAGGAGGAGCCGCCCAGCGAGTACGTCGAGTTTAAGCCCAATCCAAGGTACTCCACCGGCTGAAGCCCAACGGCAGCAGCGGGTACGGCCGCCGCATTCGTGGCTGCCGCTGCCGAGGAAGCTGTGGGACTGGCGTCGGACTTCTGGCCCGATTGCTGCATCTGCGAAGACTGGCTCTGAGCAGCTTGCATTTGGCTGAAGACAGGGAGGGAACAACGACTGTATTAGGAAACGCTGCCAAAACCAAGATGGCTTGAGAGCGCTTCCTTTTACCTGGCACCGGTCGGATATACGTTCCACGAGCCCCGCATTTGCGTCTGCGCCTGCGCCTGCGCTTGAGCCTGCGCTTGAGCCTGTGCCTGAGCCTGTGCCTGCGCTTGAGCCTGAACCTGTGCCTGCGCTTGACGAAGAGACTGAAAGGTGGCGTAGGGCACATTCAAGGGGTTCGATCCTCCCTGGAAGGGCGCCACACGGTTGCCTTGGCCGGCGTAGTTGTTCTGCCAGTTGCCATTGACCGGCAAATTGCTCGGAGGATGGGACGGGCCAGACTGCTCTGCAGTGGCCGGCGCCAACTTGGAATGATCCTTCGGCGCGGTAGCGTGGCCCGCGGACGCCTCAGGAGCGCTGGAGCTGGTCGCGTGCTGTCTCTTCCACTCGTCCACTGTCGGATCGAGATTGCCGCTGCCCAGCAGCTGGACGGAAACCGGTCTACCGGCGGCGCCGATCTCCGGCTGCGCGACACTGCGCGCACCCGTTGCTTGCATGCCATGGCTCGGGAGGAAGAAGAGGTTCGAATTCAGAGCGCCAGTCGCCGATGCCCCGTTCAGATTGGGCACACTAGCCGTCAGCGTGGGGCTGAGGTACGGGCCGAGATTCGCGCTGGCGAACACGAGTCCGGCCGACGTTGGTATCACTGGAATCTGCATCAGATTCGACTGCTGCAAGGCCTGCTTGAGAAACGCTCACGTGAGTTCTTGCTCCAGCTTCCGAGGCGCTGCTGCCAACGAACCTGAGCTTGGGCGAGGTTCGCATGCTGAACGTGTCCGTGCGGTTGGAGCGGAGCGGGAGAGGCGCCAATCCCGATGGGGAGCTGATTCGCTTCACGGCCCGGAAGCACCGGGATGCCCTCATGAGCCTGAGGTGCTGGCAAGGAATGTCCTCCATAATCCGACGCCGTAGGCATCGTCTGCGCGCCGGTGCTGGTGACCGCGTAGGCCGGAGAGGCCGACGGCAACGCGCCAGACGCGGCAGGAAGAGGAGCGTCCTTCGCGACATCCTAAGGCAGCAAATCAGACATGAGCCATCCACTCAAGATGCATCCAGTTTCTGGTGCCCTACCGTCGACTTAGGACCGCCCGCAGCGGGCGCTTCAAGCCGCCCTGTCTCCTTCACGGCGCTGAATGCAACTGCCGCGACGTTCAGCGGCGTTGGAGCTTTCCGGAAGGGAGTGTCACCTCCGCTCGCCGCTCCTCTCAGCTCTTGAGAGGGAGCAGCAAAGGTGCCACTTGCATCGGAACCGATGGGTCGCGACTGTGCGCCCGCAGCGGCCGCGTTCCCTGCCAGGGCTCCAGGACTGGCCTGCCTTCCTTCCGCTTCGGCGGGTGCTTGGCCGGAGCGGGCCTTGGCGATGTCGGCTTCGACGGCGCCACCGGGGCCCCATGCCTGAGGATTCGCCGCCCTCGGCACCATGATCGCCTTGTTTGACGTAGGTCCGGGCGCGGGCAGGGACTTCTCTGCATTCGCCGCCTTGGCGGTGGCGGTCGCGGCCTTTGCTGCGGCGTTGCCACCGTCGGCCTTGCGACCTGCTTGAGATCTTGAGTTCTTCGATCGCTGCTGCTTTCGGGTAGCGCTCGCCTCCTCTTCGGACTTTAGCTTCTTCTCTAAACTTATCATCTTCTTCGATTTCACTTCCGTGAAGCCGCCGTCGTCTTGCTCCGCCTCCACCCCTTCGTCAGCGAGGTTCTGCACGATCACCATGTTGGCCTCTGCCGCGACTTGTGTCGTTCCTTCCGCGTCTGATCCGGTATTTTCCCTCGCGGGCTTTCCATTCTGCGGCTGCAGTCCCAGGAGCTGCTGGACTTGCCTCTGGCGTTCCTCCATGGCTTTCTTGGCGTCCTTCCGCGCGTTCGCGATCTCGGCCATGGTCTTCGTCTGGTGGTGACCTCTGCCTCGCGCCCCCCCCTCTGGATGCCCATTGTGCCGGCCGCCGGAGTGGGAATCTTGCTGGTGCGCCGCCGCAGCGTTCGACATCGCGCTGCGATCGCGCCGTCGCCCGCCTCCGTGCTGCCGCGGCTCGTCGACATTCACGATCTCCCCGTTCTCAGCGTATCGATAGAGGAAACCCTTGGTTCTCGGGCCGCGCTCGGCCCTCTCCTTGGCGCGCGCCTCCCGTTTCCGCTGCTGCTCGAGCTTCCGCTGCTCCTCGAGTCTCTTCTCCTCCTTCCGCCGCTCCTGCGCGATCCGCTGCTGCTCCTTCCTCTCCTTCTTCCTCTGCTCCTGGACCTCTATGTGGTGCTGGCGTCGCGCCGCCGCCCGTGCTTTGTCCGCCTCGGAAGCCTCGGGCTTGCTCGGCTTCTTTCGCGGCTTGTGGTCGGCCTCGGCCTGCTCCTTCGCCCGCCGCTGCACCGGAATCAGCGAGTTCGTCTTCGGATCGTACAGCTTTCCGTGCGCATCCGGTTCGGAGACCTCCCTCTTTGCGTTCGGGTCGATGCGCACTATTGCCGTCACCGCTCGCAGACTATCATCGTGATTGGGGGCGCCGAGGATAGGCTCGTGGATGATTCGCTCAGGACGCGGCTTGGGGTGGGGACGCTCCCACGAAGCGTGGTCGACGGGTGCCTTCGACTCGAGCCCGGGGGAAGCGCCCTGCTTGGTCCCCACCGAGCGCCGTTCTACCTCGGGATCATGCCGATCCCGTCGATCCTGAGGCATCTCAGCATTCTCCGCCTGGCTCTGCCAAGGGGCGCGGAGGTGAGGACCAGGGAGGAGGGGCTTCTGGTGGAAGATCTCATCCCTGACGAGGGCGCGCTGCATCGCCTTCCGCTCCGCCGCGTCCCTCACGGCCTCCTCTCCGGGCGGAGTGAGCGGCTCAGCCACCGCCGGCTCCTGCTGCTTCTGCTGCTCTTCGTGGCGGCGCTTGTCGGCGATCTTCTGCTCAAGCTCTCGTTGCTTCTGCGTGGCCCGGCTCTTCCGCGCTTGCTCGTCCTCCGCCATTTCGCGATCGCGGATCTCGCGCCGCACCCGCGCCTTGCGCACCATGTAGTCCCGCATCGACTCCCCCGGCCGCTGATCGGTGCTGTCGGCTTCCTCCGCCGGCTGCTCGGGCGGTGGCGAGGGCGCTGACTGCGTCGCGTAGTCGTTGGACGGCCGCATGTTCTCGTTGTTGGCCCAGGGGACCTGCGGCGGCGCGGTGCTCAGGAAAGCACGCGGGCCGTCTTGGTCAAGACCTCGGTCCGGCGCGAGCGCGTCATGGTGCCTCATATCGTGGTCCCGGCCATACCCGTCGCCGTCCTCGTCGTGCTGGCTTCCATCGAGGCCCTTCGTCCTCCGTCGCTCCAGCTCCTCGCGGCGCCGGATGGCCTCCTCGACCATGCGGGTCTCGGAGACCTCGGGCGTCTCCGGTCCCGCCGCAGCATGGCTCCTCCGCACATCCCCGGAGGGTCCATGCGCCACTGGATTCGCCTTCAACGGCATGTGGTTCCTCACGTCTCCGCTGATGCCTCGCAGGGGAGGGTTCGAGCGCGGCACGGGCGGCCGAGAGCCGCTCGGCCCCAGCTGCGGGGAGCGACTTGCATACTCCTGAGGAGGAGGACCGCCGTGCTGCCACGGAGCTGGCCCGAGATGCTGGGCACCGCCGAAGCGCCCATTCGGGCCACCATTCTCGGCGTGGTGGTGCATCTCCCGCCGGAGCGGCGCGGACCTTTCGGACGGGGATGGCGTGTTCCACGGGGCCGACGGCAGCGAAGCCGGATTTCCAACGGAGAAGCCGCGGTCCACGTCCCTCGGAGCTGGCACGGGACCGCTTCCGGGGGAGCGCGACGCAATCCTGGGGACGCCGTTGGCAGCAGCAACGGGCACCTGCTGAGACGTGTGGGTTGGACTCTGCTTCTGCGCCCAGGGCGCCGGACGGGCCGCGAGTCTTCCCGGGGCCACGCCGGGGCCGCCCGGCCCGGCTGCATGACCGGCGCCTGCGGGACCGGCCGCACCGGCCACAGGCGGCGCTCCGTCTGCCTTGGAGCCCCAACCTCCGCCTCCCGAGGGCACCAGCGAGACAAAGGCGTCTTGTCCTCGGTTCTCCTTCTTCAGCGACGGCGTGTTCAGCGGCACTGGGCCCCGGCTGATGCCACCGGAGCCGAGGACCTGCAGTCGGCCTCCACTGACTCGGGTCTCCGCATGCCTCTGCGCCAAGAGAGCGGAGAAGCGGCATGGTCAGCGGCCCGCAAAGCTCGAAATCGCCGGCGACGCGCGAGCGTCGGGCCACGTACCGGAGGTCCTTGGACCACGCTGTTCAGGTTGCTTTTTTTGAACTTCTGAGAGCGGTTCGACGTCTGCATGCTCCTCTGCTGCGCGCAATTCAAATCTCGGGGACGAAGCTCCGGCGATCGCTTCGGGTTCTCGGCGCCTCCTGGGGACCCGAGACACCTTTTCGGGTTAGGAAGTCGCTCTGCAGACTCTTGTGCCAAGCGAGAAGCGCGACGCGTCTTGAAGGATATGGGCGCGCGCGGGCTTTGACCGGATCCGGGAATACAGTCAGGGGTTTAACCTCCGGCCTTCCATGGCCGGGATGCTCCGGCCCGATTTCAAATCTGGACTCACCCGGAAAGCTTCCTCGGGCGCTGCGAGGCCTCCTCGGAAGAACTTCGCACCGGCGCCTCCCGATCGCAGAGGCAGACACGGTGAGTCGCGCGGAAGATGGCGCGGCGTCGGTGTCCCAACTGAGGCGTTGAGACACAGAACGGGAGGTCCCAATCTAAGGGTGTAACTTCCTGGACTTGTGGTTGCCGGAAGCGCGAAGAAAAAGGAACACAAATGAGTAAAATAATTCATATGAATATTTTAGGTTTTTCAAAACACTATCAAATAAATTAAGAAAATTTTTGATAATATTAAGTATGACAATAGACACCAGAAGAAAATCTGCTTGCATCCTCCCTTCCAGAGAATAGTTTCAAAATAGCCTTCTCGACCAATGGCTTGAAGTTCAGGCAGCTCCAAACTTTACTTTCCCATTTCACAAGTTTCCTCTCCTCTCAGGTTGAACAATGCCGAAGATTAGGAAGTGCACAAGTCACCGTTGATGCTGAGCGCACAGCGAAGCGCCAATTGGCTGCAGCGGCCAGACTGTCGCGAAACTGTTTGGCAGAAGGGCTTCAACTCTTTCGCACCCTTTTTTGAACGCAGTGAAGTGCCGCGCGCGCCTTTGCGGCGCCAACGGACGCCCGCTTCTCTTCACCCTCGCGTGCATCTCGCTTCTTATCCTATGAGGCACTGAGTCGACAAGAGGCTTCTCTGGGACGGTGGCGGCATCGCTTGTGCAGCTCTTGTATAGGCAGACACCCGAACTTTCACGCCCTTTTGCGAGCGTTTTCTGCGCCTTTCGCGCCAGAACTTCCGCTTGAGCATGGCGGCCTCGGCGGAGAAGAGCCGTCTTCTGAACAAGATCCGCTCTCAGGCGCGAGAGCTCTCCGCGCTCAGCATCGAAATCGACAAGTGGCGCCACTACGCCGGCGTTTGCGAGCAGAAGATCCTTTGCTTGGCTCCCGGCCACGAATTACCCGTGCGGGAAGAAGGCGTGCCTGCGTCAGGAGGCTCTACGAGACGTGACAAGCCGCGCAGCTCTCACGAGCTGCGAAGGGAGCAAGGGCACTGCTACGGAGCCATGGCAAAGCTGGAGCAAGAGTACCAGCTGTCGCAGGAGAAGCTGAGCTCTGCGGTGACGCAGCTCCGCGCGCTGCACGCGAGCTTTCTGAGCAAGGAGAAGGAAGCCAGGAGGGCCACCAAGCAAGCGCAGGAGCTTCAGGTGGAGGTGAACGGCCTGCGCCGGCGGCTGGTGGTGCAGACGCATGCTGCGGGGGGGCGGCCAGGGCAGCTGCGCAAGGACCAATCGATCAGGAAGGCGCGGGAAGCCGAGGTGCGCGACTGGCGCAAAAAGGCCCACAGCGCGGAGGCAGCTCTGGAGCAGGCGCGGACGAGGATAAGGGTGTTGGAGGAGTCTCTGCAAGTCAAAGCCAAAGAAGCCGGAGCCCCGCACGAGCTGCTGGAGGAAGTCGCAGCGGTGAAGATGGAAGCCTTCGGTCTTCGCGCCGATCTTCAGACAGCGCAGAGTGATGTCACGCGCCTGGAGCAAGATCGAGACCGCCTTGAGAAGGAACTTGCGGACGTGACGCAGCGGCTTGAGGACGTCGACGCAGCGAGAACCGTCGCCGTGGAGGAGCTCGAAGAACGGAATCGAACTGGCGACGGCCGATTCGCCGAGAAGCTCAAGACCGAGCGGGACGCCCTTGTGGGGCACTTGCAGGAGTACGTAGCAGAAGTAGAGCAAGTCAAGCGTGACCGAGACCAGAAGCTTGCAGAGCTCCAGGCGATGGCGCGCGCCGAAGCGCAAGACTTCGCGGGCAAGGCAGAGGCGGCAGCCGAGAAGGTTCGCAACGTCGTGGCGGAGCGAGACGAAAGCAAGGAGGAGGTTCTCTCCCTGAAGGCCAAGCTGGCAGCGTCGGAGTCTGAGCTGGCGGAAATGGCGACCCTGCAGATGGAGCTGATGCGTCAATGCCAGGTTGCCCAGCAGGATGCCACCGACAACCGGGACATGCACAGCAGCAGCCGAGGAGAAGTCATGACGCTGTCAGAGACCCTCAAGCAGATCCAGCAGGATCTGGCGAGAGAGTCGCAGGCCAACAAAGACCTGAAGACCGACAAGGAGGCCCTGCTGAGCCAGATACAGGCATATGAAGCAGAGGTTGCGACCCTCCGACAGCGGTCAGAAGAGCTGCACGAGGCACGGATTGCTGCCTCCGAGGTATGGGTTCACGATTCGTTGTGTAACTTTTCTTGGCATCCGAAGCGGAAGAACTTACCTCCCCCGCTCTGCCTTCTCCCTCCCCGAACATCTACAGACCAAGCTGCAGCTGGAGAGTCAAACACCGACCCTGCAAGCGCTGTCGCGACTTCGGCGCCTCCTTGATGGAAGCGCGGTCTCGGAAAGCACGGACTCCCTCTCTGGCGGCGCTCTCGCCCCTCCGCTCATTGGGAAGAGCAACTTTGCTGCGCTGCAGAAAGGGCAGCCTGGGACGCTCGAGGAGATGGTGATCAAGAGGCTGACTGATCTGGGAGTCCTTCCCATGCAGTTCGAATCCCTGAGGCACTTCCTGGTTCATCCGGACGCCAAGGTGATTTCCTACCAGCTCGAGGAACCCGAAAAGGGCTATGTCCTCCTGTCGCAGGAGTGGCTGCGGGCCATTCAGAGTGAAGACGTCGAAACTCTGAGCCCGGCGCTGAAATCGTGCGTCGACTCGCTCTTCACGGAGGTGGTCCTCCTGTCGGTCTCTCTGCTACGTGCCAGCGAGATCGCCTCTGCGCTGCGACAGAAGCACGAGACGATGCTAACGGCCCTCGAGAAGCATTCACAGGATCTGTCGAGGCAGTGCGAGTCCCTGCAGGAAGCGAGGGAAGCGCTAGAGGCGGAGAACAGCAGCCTCCGCGAGCGAGTCACGGTGTTGGAGCCGCATCTCAGCGCGACAAAGGAGATCCATACCCTGCTTCTTGCCACAGACTTTAGACCGAGGGGGAGCATCGAGATTACCCTGGAACCCGAGGCCTTGCCCACCTCCCTGGCGGCGCTGGTACGTATCGTCCGAAACACGATTCCGATCTTGGCTTTCCTGCCGATCTGATCCTCGCCACGACAGATTCAACACTACTTTGCGTTAGTGACCAAGTCGAGTAGCTTAGAGGGGCAGCTTGCGGACGTCGTCGTCAAGAATGGCTCCCTGCTGAAGCAAGCAGGCCAGCTGAAGGACACGTTGCGGGAGAGGGAGGCCGCAATCGAGCTGCTCCAGAAGGAGACCGACGTGAGCAGCCAGACGCATCAGATAGAGAAGGAGGATCTTGCCGTGGAGTTGGCGGATGCTGCGCGTCTAGCCGAGCAGCAGAATAGTCTCACGTCGACCTTGGAAGAACGATTGGTTGCGATCCAGAATTCCGACAAGGCGAAAGACATGGAGCTGTCTGAAACGAAAGCCGCCGTCTTCGAATTCTGGAGCAAGCTACGCGGAGTGGTGCAGGAGCTGTTCGTCGCCTTTCGCATCCACGCCGGCTCCAACTTTTCGTCGCGCGCCCACGTGGAAGAGTTCCTCAAGGACTACCCAAACATGCCGAAGGTGCGTCGGCGTCTTTCGTTGTGATACTGTGAATGCCTCCGCCTGGATCAAGGGGGCTAAAGAAGCTTGTCCCGTGCAGGTTGACCATGGGTCCAACCAGAACGTCTCGGAGATTCTTCTCAGCACCGCGCCGATGGTGCTCAAGGCCGTGGAGATTCTTCAGTTCATGTACACGGATGCGAGCGCCACCGCGATGGCGGCACAACGCGCGCTGGATAGTTGGCAGGGCAGAACGTCACGCGATGCCCGCGCAGTACGAAAGCCGGCGCAGGAGGATCCAGCTGTGCACGTGCGCCAGGAAGTTGAGGCGGCCTCGATGACAGCGTCGCAAGACGTTGCCAAAGATGGAACACACGCGGAGGCCGCCGTCTCTACAACATTGGCGCACCAACGAAGACACTTTGAGGAGCTGCAAAGGAAGTACGGCCTCCGACGGCTTGAGGAGCAGGAATGGAAGACGAAGGAAGAGGGTCGCTTGGACAACCTTCGACGGGCGAAGATGTCGCTGAGCCAGGCAGACGCCGTCTGCGTAGTGGCGGCGAAAAGGAGGGATCCCATAGGGAAAAGCCCGCTTCAGATAAGACTAGAAAAAGCGCGCGAAGCGTTTGCGCTCGCCCGGGGTTATAAGGGGCACTAGATTCGTAGCACGCTAGTTCATGTTCAGTCAAGTCAATTGTCTTCAAATGAGAGAAGCTGAGCCCGAACGTACGGTCATCCAGAGCACCACAGGCTTGCTCCGACACGCAGCTGCAGCCAGGCGTGTCATAGGCGCTGCCATCCTGAATCGACAACGACCCGATCGAGATCGCCTTCAGAGGCATACGGGTCCCAAATGGACACGCCTAAGGAGCATTCCGAGGTGAGCGCTCGCACGTTCGTTTCCCGCTCACCGAAGAGGAAGGACAGCGTGTCGTCCGGCCGTTGAGCCCTGACGAAGTTTGTCAGCACGGAGACTTCACACTCGAGTTCGTCCACCCGATTCTGCAGAAGGAACTCCCGTGCGCGCTCTTGCCTGCAGCGAAAGTAGGAGGCAACCCTTTGCTTGAAATCATGCATTGCAGAGACACGATGCCGGACATCCAGCTCGAACTCCAACTTGTCGATCTTCGCCTGCAGAAGCTCCTCGCTTGTCAGGGTTTGCTTGAAGCTCGTCACGAGGAACCTCCCCGTGGTCGTCACCAGCCTGGGCTCAAACGTGAGGATGACGAACATGACGAAGCCAGCCATCGCTTTTCGGAGGAGGGCCGCTTGGCAGAGCGTGGCTCCAGGGCGGAGCTTGTAGAAGTGGGACGTCACGGGCGGCATCAACCCCCGGGAGCTGCACACCCGGGCATCCCACTCAATTAGAGTCTTTCCCATGAGGAGCACAGACGCCAGCGCGATGGTCGCGGCGGTTTTATACGGGATCAGGTAGAGGTCATTCTCCCGCAGGCTCTCGTCCATCCGCAGCATCGTGTACAGGACCGAAAGCGCCAATCCGGAAAGGGTCGCCATGGCTCCATACTATCATCGACAGAAACCAAACATGATAAAAACACGAAACACGAAACACGAAACACGAAACACGAAACACGAAACACGAAACACGAAACACGAAACACAAAACAGAATTCACAAAACACAAAACACAAAGCAAAAGAAGGATGGTACACTTGCGCGGAGCACAGAAATGCTGGTACGCCTTCCACAATAGCATTAGAACAGCACTCACCAGAATCATCATCGATATGGTTGCTCGACGTTGATGGCGGTACATTTTCACCCATCGCACGTATCCGCGGTCGTTCGCATCGTCGAGCAGCCGGGTGATCCCCTCTCTTGAGTTGCCGAAGAGCAGGCTTTTCAGCCTCGGCGTATCGGAATGGCCCGGGTCCTTGTCGCTTGCTGGCTTGGCAAGGCACCAGCGATACATGCGATCGCCATTGATGATGGTGAAGATGTTCTTCATCCGCACAAGCGGGTAGTGCCGCGCGTTTGCCATGCTGAGGCGCCCGATCGGCGTCTGCTCCTCAATCTCATCCATGTACACGTAAGACGGGTTTTCCTCCTTGAAGTCGAAGATCCGTATTCCGCCTTGCTCCAGCATGGCCTTGATGTCACAGAGATGCTCCTGCCTCTCCTGCTCGGTCATGGTGTCGCTCTTGAGCACGAGCGGAATGACGGGAACCTTGTCGGAAAGCCGCTGGAGGAAGAGCTCGTCCAAGTACTTGGTCCGATGCGGAGAGATGCAGTAGAACACGGCGTGGATCCGCGGGTCGCAGATGTTCGAGGAGTGGTTGAAGACCTCGCTCTTCAAGTACATCATGTGGCGCTCCTCGATGTGGTCGAGCACCGGCTGGAAGTCGTTCTCGTTGTTCAGGCCGTCCCCGAAGCCTTTCGTGTCCGTGACCGTGATCGCCAGGACAGAATCGTCATCACCAGACCGGCAAAAGACGGGTGCGGAGCTGCGAATCTTGTCTGTCGGCTTGCCGTCGTGAGCATGTGCGGAGCGCTCCGAGGCGTCGTCCTCATCATCATCATCATCATTATGATCCGCGCGAGCATGCTCCACTCCCTCCTGCAGCCCCTCCACGCCGTCCCAGACGTAGTTCTCCCTCATGTCCCAGTCGAAGGAATCTTCGGCAAAGGGGGCGATCAGGCCCTTCGCAAAGGAGGTCTTGCCGCTTCCCGTCGGGCCGCAAACCATGAAGTTGAACCTCTGCAGGCGGACCTTGGACGGCGGCAGGCAAGCCCGCCTCCGGCTCTTGAGGATCGAGGCGTCGACGCTGGCGCGCATCGTCTGGGCCACCTCCGGCTCACCTTCGGAACTGCTAAAGACGGACACGGCACTGGCCGCGGCGGATCGCTCAGCAACTAACTGGCTGCGGGCAAGCGGATCCGGCGCGCTGCCGTCGACTTTGGTCTCCTCGTACGCGACCGGCGTTGCCTCTACGGTCGCCGTGG
>JAAMXY010000342.1:0-30300 GCA_019677205.1 Pinguiococcus pyrenoidosus | reverse complement strand
CCAGAGGAACACTAGCCGCCAAGTCGGAGCCTAAGGACCCGCCAAATCGGTTGTAGAAGCTGGAATCCACAGATTCTGCCACTTGGACGCAGGACGAGCCATCAGGATTCTTTTCTAAAAGTCGATCGCCAGCTTTTGACGGCACTGCCGGGCGGCGCCGGGCGTCTTTCGCGCCGGATTCGAAGGAGTTCTGTGCGTCGAACTTGCTATCCACGGCAGCACCGGTCGGCATCGCAGTCTCCGCCGCATGTTTCGCCTCGGATCTTTGACTGGTGTCTCCTGAAGAGTTTTCATACGCTGTTCGATCCAAAGGCTGCTTCTGAGAGGCTCCCACTTCCATACTTCCGGTGGCACAACCTTGGCCAGGGCCAAATGGCGCGGAGCAGCTTGCAAAGCGCGCCTCCGCAGCTTTACCAAGGCGTCAGAGGGGTGTCGCCAGAAAGTACGGAAGCTCTGCACGCCAAACTTGTGCCGAAGAGAGAAGGCCAAAAGGCCGCCGCAGCCTGTGTTTCTGCGCTGAAGACTGGCGCGAAGATGGGCGCATTTTTGGAATCCCTGGTCCGAGTCGGCGCCAAAAGCAAGTCAAAGGCAAAATGAGCGCAAGGGGGTGCTATCATTCAGCCGCAGAAGAAGATCCACCGACCAGCAAGTCCAATCAACCAATCCCGGAAGCTCCGGAGCGTTCCTGGAATTCGTCAAGTTTTATTTTGAAAGAATTTAATAAGTTTTTGACAAAGATGAATAGTCATACAAAGTTTAATATCAAAACGGTTCTCAATCTCAGGTCTGTTTGTCGTTTTTGGCGCGCAAACGCAGACCACTTCAACGTGACATAGTGGCGCCAGCGCCTCAGTACCGATCCCTCTTCCCTCTTGCGCGCGCCGCATTCCTCTGGAACTCTGTTTACGAAGCGCCTGGCATTTGCTCAGTGATTTCAGAGTTGCTTGTGGGCGCCTCGGCAGTTGGTATCTTCGCTCATGTTGCGCGCGAGTTTCGCCGTGCTAGCGCTCGTGTGGGCCGCACAGGCCTTCCGGACGCCCGTAAAGCCGCGCATGATGACTCTGCTCCGAGCAGATGCGGAGGACGCGGAAGTGAGTAGTTTAGTGAAGGGGTTCAACGCCAGTGAAGCGCTCTTGGAGGCGGACAAAGACGCCTTGCCGGATTTGGAGGACTTTGCGAAGCTTTCGGACGCCACTGACAAGCCGTTGTCGCGCTCCGCGCAGCGGCGCTTGAAGCGGGAGCGACTGCAGGCGGAGGCGGAGGCGAGAGAGGCGAATCCGTTCTCGGACGTGGATATCAGTCGAGAATCCTTCCTGGAGATCTCCACCAAAGCGGCCTGGGGAGGCATCGCCGCGCTGATCGGCTGGGAGTTGTACATCAACTCGCCGCTGTTCCAGAGACAAGCCGGGTACCAGGCGTTCCCCGCCCCCGGAGAGGACAACTCGGTGCCGTTTCAGAGAGAGAAAGAGAACGCAGAGCCCCCCTCGCAGCAAGACTAGCCGCAACGCAATTCAATTCAACTCAATTCAATTCAATCCAATTCAATTCAACTCAACTCAATTCAATCCAATTCAGTTCAGCGTACTTCAATTCAGGACAATTCAGTTCAGTCTCATGGTGGGATGGTCGGGCCCGGAGACTTGCTTGGACATGGACCGTTCGTGCGAATCCAAGCTGGGCCGGAGGCACAATCGGCAAAAGAAAACAGATTCATCGAGCAGGCCCTCCGTCGGAAGCACGCGGTTGACTTCGGGTCCACACATCACGAGCTTTCCGCTGAAGGGCAAGGAAGCCACCAACTCTTCTACGCTTGAGAATCATGCGGCCGATGCTTCATCCAGCCGCACCAAGTGTGCGGAAGAAGGGTGGCCAGCTCACGTGTATCTCACAGACTGGCGATTGCGCATGCGCGAGCGGAACTCGGCGACGATGTCCCCCGTGTCTCCGTTCTGCGCCTTCTCGTACTGCTTGAACAGGTCGGTGCCCTGGGGCGGAGCCGTCGGAGCGCGCCCTCTTGCGGCGGCCCGCTTGGCCTTCTCCTCCGCCTTCTGCTTGGCCTTCTCCTCCTGTTCGATCCGCTCCTGGTTCTGCCGGCGAGCGTTCTCGAAGTGCTCGGCGAAGGAATGCATGGTGTGGATGAACTTCTCGATGTTCTCGATGTCGTCCTTGTTGTTGCACTTCTCCCCGTACGACCCGATCTTCTCGCTCAGTTTCTCGCACAGCTTGGCCAGGCGCTGCTGCAAATCGTCCACCTGGGTCTTCGCCAGCTCGGCGACGGGCTCGATCCGCTTTCGGAAGGGCTCCGAGATGTTCGGCTGCATGCTGCCGGAGCCGGAGCCGTTCTCCAGCTCGTTCTGGAGCTTCTTCACGCCGGAGTTGATGACGTTGATATCCGACTTCATCTGGTCCATGCTGATGTCGGACGCCGCAGCGACGCTGCGCAGCTCGTTGTAGAAGTCCGCGTCCGCTGCGCGGTGCGCTTCGACTTGCATCACCAGGAAGTGCATGAGATTCAGCTTTCCGTTCTTGCTGCTTCTGGCGTCCTTGAGCTTCAGGATGCTGTCCATCTTGAAGCCGTAGGCCTGGCCTCGGTTGGTGCCACCATTCAGGTAGTTCCCGATGGCGAGGACCACTTCTAGCACTCGATTAATCTTCCTATTGCCGCAGATCTCTCGGGCGGCCGCCTCGAAGGTCTCCACCTTCGCCTTCACTTGCTCGTAGTTGTCGTCGTACGTTCTCACGAACAGGTAGCTGTCCAGGCGCTGCTTGAGCCGCGGCACGGTGGACACGGCGATGAACATCTTCTCGACGTCGCCGAGCATGGAGACGTCGCCGTCGAAGGAGGTGACCGTGGACACCTCCTCCGGCGTGGGGATGATGTTCTTCAGCTTCTCGATGGCTTCCACGGTCAGGATCGTGGGGTCCAGGGCGATCATGGCGTCGCGCAACTGCTCGTTGGTGAGGCGGAAGCGGCCCCGCCCGATGAGCACGTTCTGGTTGCGCTTGCCGTCGACCAGGCTGATCTTCTGCTCCTTCTTCTCCTCCTTCTTCTCCTCGGCGCCGACTTTGGCCTTCTTCTCCGGGGCGGCGAAGAGATCCACCAGCTGATCCGTGTCGAGATCGGGGAGGTCCCTCAGGTCCTTCCAGACCGTCGTCGCACACTGGGCGTCCTTCAGCTTGGTCCAGAAGAAGCCCTTCATCTTCTTGGGCGGCGCCACCTTGGGCTTGGGCGCCAGCTGAGGACCCATCGGCAGGCCAGGCGGCCCACGCCCGGGAAGGCCCGGCGGTCCGCGTCCTGGCAGACCCGGCAGACCAGGTGGTCCTCTGCGAGAGAAGAGGCAGCGTTTGAGGTGTCTGAAGCTTCCGCGGGAGGATCGCTTGTACCGCATCTCCAACATACCTTCCAGGCAGTCCAGGCGGCAGTCCAGGTGGTCCTCTGTTCAACGCGAAAGCGAAGAGCCACACACAAACGACGACGGCACAGAAAGCAAAGGGAGGTGAGACAGAGATGAGAGCCTCTCGTTCCTGGGGGGGCAATGGCACACGACTTACCCTCCTGGCAGACCCGGGAGGCCGGGCGGCATCGGTGCTCCTCCGCCGCCGGGCAGTCCTGGGAGAGGCGGTGGGCCCGAACCCGCCCCTGGTAGGCCTGGAAGCGGCGGCGGTCCTCCACCGGCTCCTGGAAGGCCCGGAAGCGGTGGTGGCCCGCCGCCAGCTCCCGGAAGACCCGGCAGGGGCGGTGGGCCACCGCCCGATCCTGGCAAGCCTGGCAGCGGCGGCGGGCCACCTGCACCCGCCAGACCCGGAAGCGGCGGAGGCCTGGCACCGCCTCCGCCGAGACCGGGAAGGGGTGGCGGCCTGCCGGCAGCGCCGGGCAGACCGGGCGGCATGGCTGGCCCGCCACTTGGTGGACCTGCCGCTCCCGCCGCCGCGCCGCCGCCGACGCGAATGCGCTCTTCCAGCGTCTTGATTTGCTCGTTCTTGTCCTTGAGCTGGTTCTGCAACTTGGTCTGGGCCCTCTCGAGCTCCAAGAGGCGGGCGTCTTTGTTCTTGCTCAGCTGCGCGTCGAACTGATCGCCGACGCGTTCGGAATCCTGTGCCCTTCGTCGGATGATCTTCTCCTCCAGTTCCTTGTACCGCTGCGCTGGTTCCTTCTCTTCCTTGCCTTCCGCGCCGGCGGCATCGGACGGGCCGCCTTCCTCCTCCTTGTTGGTCAGCCTGGCCACCGACTTGAACACCTGCGCCCACATCTGGCCGCCCACATCGGGGTCCGTCGGCAGCAAGACCAGCTCTTGGATGACCGGCAGAATCATGTTCTGGTGCCCTCCGTGCTTGGCCTCGGTGGTGATGACCTTCACAAGGGACGACAGCGACGCGCCGTCGGTGTCAAGCGCGTCCATGACGGTGATCTCCCGGTCCGCGATCATGATGCAGGTGAAGACCTCCATCTGCTTCGACAGCTTGTGCACGAACTCCCGCTCCTCGTCCTCGGTCTGCAAAGCGGTCTGCAGCCGGGTGCGCAGCATCGTGGCCTGCTGCGCGCGCGAGACTGCGTTCTCACGACCGATCCGCAGCGCGGTGATCCAGGCGATTCTCGCGTCCTCCGTCTCGACGCCCATGGCGATGAGGCGGCTGCCGGCCAGGGAGATCTCGAAGCAGTACTGCGCCGCAGCGCGCACGTGGTCATCGTGGCAGTGGTTGCTCACCTGGACGATGTTGTGCAGGGGGATGTCATCCTCCACGTACTCGTCGGGGTCCCGCTTCCACTTGAGCGACAAGTCGTCCGTGAAGAACCACTTGCGCTCGGTGTACTTGCCACTGAAGGCCTTGACGATGCGGTTGACCGTGTTCGCCTTCTTGGACACGAGCACATAGCCTGCCATGAGCCCCTCCGAGGGATTGATCTTCGTCTTCCCATCCTCGGCGAAAGTCGACCGCTTCGCGGGCTCGTCGTCGGCGTCGTCCGCCCCGTCCTCCTCGCGGTTGCCATCCTCGATGGACTCCGCGACGCTGATCTTGCGGCGCTCTTCCTCGGTGAACTCCGCCTCGAAGTTGAACTTGGCCACGGTCTGGTGGCAGATGTTCAGCGTGCCGAGGGCCAGGAAGCACTCCCGGAGGGCGATGCGGTCCTCGATCTCGATGCTCTGGTTGATCAGGGTGTTCACGAACTGCATGATCTGCACCTTGCCGGGGAGCTCCTCGTCCTTCAGCGCGCGCACGAGAGACTTGTAGGGCCGCTCGCCTCGCAGTCGCCAGAGGGCCGACAGAGAGGTCAGCACCGCCTCCTGCCCAGCTTCGGATGCGTAGC
Organism: Pinguiococcus pyrenoidosus; assembly: GCA_019677205.1. Lineage (NCBI taxonomy): Eukaryota > Pinguiophyceae > Pinguiochrysidales > Pinguiochrysidaceae > Pinguiococcus > Pinguiococcus pyrenoidosus. Next base: position 24,992 of record JAAMXY010000342.1, on the reverse strand, counting down.
ACGTCACCGACAGGATGTTGATGGCCGTCTCCGCCAGGCGCTTCCACTCGAAGTCCAGGCAGAAGGTGATCGCTTGGATGGCCTCCTCGGTCTCCACCACGGCGTTCATGCCCTCCAGGTTGTTCATGATCGCGCGGAAGCACTCGAGGCACTCGAGCATGACCATGACGGCGAAGTGGGTCCGCGGCAAATGGCCCCCGGCGTCGGCGGTGACCTTGACCAGAATCTCGATCCCGCGCGCCTTCCGGAACCCGCGCAGCCACTGGCGGTCGGCCGTGCTGAGATGCGATCGCAGGCTTCGGAGCTCTTCGAGGTTCTGCTCCGCCGAGGCCTCAATGTTGAGCAGCATCTGCCGATCCGTCTCCCGAAACTTGGCCGCCTGTGATGCATCCGCGTCCGCGAGCTTGTTCCAGTTCATGAGGATCATCTGCCACTTGCGTTCGATGGTCTCGTTCTGGATCAGCTGCTTCACGGCCGTCTGTGGCAGGGCAAGCGCGTCCAGCACCTTCACGTACATCTCCTCCACCTTTGCGTCGTCAGGGCGCTCCATCTTGTTGCCGGTGCCCTCCGACATGGCGCGGCCTCTCGCTTGCGCTCGAGCGCCCCACAAATGCCAAGCCGGCGGTGAACCTTGGTGCCGAGCTAGGACCCCGGGGCGGCAGCGTCTCAAGCGTCAAGCCGATCCGCTCAGGCGTTCATGTAGCTCCCAAACGGCCAGGATCAAGATCGCGCGCCGCACACCGCTCGGAGGGACGGTCGAAGCTGGAAGGAGTCGGCAGCGCGCTGGCGCGTGCGAAGCGGTAGACGGTGACAATGAATGGGTATCTGTTGTTTCCTTCCTCGGAGAATCGGGCGGCGCTGGCAAGTACGATTTAACGCTCACGCCGCAAGCGTGCTGCGGAGCTCCCGAAGAAGCTTTCGAGATCTGGCCTCTTTTCAAAGCTTACAATGGCTTGAGAACACCGACGTTTTGAAGGCTCCACGAGAGCTCAACGGCAACAAACCCAAAACTACAGAAAGACCGCCCGCACAACGCGCCTGTGATTGGCAGTCCCCTAGAACACTATTGGAACACCGGACATTCAATTGGAAAATAGTCTCTCGCATTCTGACAATCGACCTGTACCGGAGAGGGGCCCTCCAGCTGTCGACCACGGATTGGAGCGGGCACCTCCGGATCCTGTCTAGCAGCTGAAGAGTCCAAGCACAGCAAAACCGCTCTGCTCTGGGTGAAGGGCGGGGTAGAAAGCCTGGACAGCTGGAAACCTGGAAACCTGGACACCTGACCCCTGACCCCTGACACCTGACACCTGGAACGGAAAGGGTCTCCGGGCTCCGGGGTCCGGGTAGGGAACGCTTTGAAGAACCTTCTGGACTCCGGACTCGGCACTCGGGCCTCGCGACTCGCGACTCGGGAATGCGCGCGCAGGATCTCCCGTCCCATCGCCCACGGAACTGTAGGCTTCCCTGAATCAGAAGAGTGCCTTCGCTCCTCGGAGTGCGCAGGCAGCACCCCATCATGGCCACGGGGTCACGAGAAGACGTGCAGCCGTACTTCCTTCATGTTCAGCGTGCGCCGGTAGAAGGTGTTGGTATACTCGTCGGCGGTGGGACCAAGGGACCAGACGACGCGGCTCGGGCGCAGGATGCCGCCCTGCACAAGCCGGCTAGGGATGATCTTGTAGGACATCGCTGCAGCAACGCTGGGCTCCAGATGCTTCTCGAGATATGCGGTCATCTCAGGAATCGTCGCATATCCAGCATGCACCGCCGTGGTCGTGGAAGGGAGGTCGCTCACGAGGTAGGGATCCGTCTCCCGCACCTCCCACGGGAGCTGGCGCCAGAATGCCAGGTCCCTTCGGTCGACAAAGGAGAAGTCGGTGCCCAGGATGTGGGGAAACCACCTGGGACTGTGCAGCTCGAAGTCGCTTCCCAGTCGTCCCATTGCGACCGGCGAGTCCTTTCGGCTGTAGCTCTGGCTCTTCTTGAGGTACCTTGCAACGTCCTTGACGCGGGCCAGGCCTTGAGGCAGGCGTACGCATGCTTTCTTTGCGCCCAGCTTTTTCAGAAGCGTCTCTACGGGAAAGCCCTCGACATCCTCAAAGATCCCCACCGGCTTCGCGTTGAAGGCATCTATGCGCCGCCTTAGGAGCTTGCTGGCGGCGCTTTCCATGAGGATGGTGGCGGAGCCTGTCGATGTGCGAAAGAGGCGCATCCTCCTGCCCACCTGGGTCTGGGACATGGTGTGCCGAGTCTTCAGGTCGACTAGCGCCGTCAAGAAGAAGTGAAGCATCGCCCGCGAGCCCACGGCACCGAGTTCCGTCTGTACGATCTCGACCGCGACGAGGATGTCGGCCTTCCGCTTCCGCGCCTCGTAGGTCGAGTTCACAAGGAGCGTGGCGATCGAGACGTCGCGGGACGTGAAATCCATGTGCAGATAAGGTGCCATCACCTCGATGGGATGCGCGAGATCCGACGACCCCATGGCGGCGAGCTGGACATCGTTCAGGTCGGCAATGCTGTTGTCGCGCAGCTTCGCCGCCAGGAGCGCGCGGTCCTCAGCGCTCCATCGTGCTTGAAGAAGGGCCTTTGTTTGATTGAAGACATCGCTGGAGATGGAAACGAAATCGTCCATGGGCTCCTTCGTCTCGTCCTGCGTGCCTGGGTCGAAGAACGCCCTGGCCGGCATGGACTGCGCTGCGAGATGCGTGCGATTCCCGGGGCTGTCGGAAACGGAGTCGGCGGCAGTGGATGCGTCAGATCGGCTCTCCTCTGGGATGGCGATCGAGTCGTCCAGCAGCAGGTCGACGACCTCGAAGCGGGAGCTCTCCGCAGCCTCGATGATCGAGCTCCGCCGTTCCTCGCTGTCCAGGTAGTCGACGCTGGCCCCGGTCGTGAGGAGATGCCGCACGCGGTCAGCATCTCCTTGCTCGGCAGCGCGCTGCAGGTCTTCGCCCCAGGCATCCGCGTCGGGCAGGGCCACCTTCTCCACGTGAGCGTCCGACACTTCGTCGGCTTCCTTGATGAGAGCCGCGACGCGCTTCAGCTTTGGCGAGTCTCTCTCGTCGACCGCCTGCTGGATCAGCGTTTTCCAGTGCATGCGGATGTAGGCCACGAGGAAGGCCACGACCTTCCGGTTATCCCGTTGCCGCGCGACGTTCAGGACGGACTTGCCTTCGCGGGAGTGCTTGGACACATCCGCTCCGCGCTCCAGGAGCAGAGAGACCACGTCGAGGTGGCCTTCCCGGCAGCTGCTGTGCAGCGGCGTCGCGCCGTTCTGCGTCGTCGCCTCCATGTTGGCGCCATGGTCCAGGAGCAGCGACACCAGCTCCAAGAAGCCGTTCCAAGCGGCGCTGTTGAGAGGGGTCCATCCGTTGCTGTTCGCCGCCTCCACGTTGGCGCCATGCCGCAGCAGCTGCTCCACCACGTTGACGTTGCGCTCCAGCGTGGCCGTGTGCAGCGGGGTGACCCCGTTCTGGTTCGAGGCCTCCACGTTGGCTCCGCGCTGCAGCAGGGTGGCGGCGGCCGCCTCTTGACCGTGGAAGGCCGCGGAGTGCAGGGCCGTCGCGCCGTACTTGTCCACCGCGTGCAGGTCTCCGCCGGCGTCCAGCAGCGCCCGGAGAGCCGCCTCGTGGCCCTTCTGCACCGCCCCAAAGAGCGGCGTCGCGCCGGTATCGTTCCTGGCCTCCAAGCAGGCTCCGCGCTGCAGCAGAAGGGTCACGGCACCGCTCTGGTCCTGCTGCGCCGCGGCGTACAGGGGCGTCACGCCGTTCTCCGTGGCCGCCTCCAGCTTGGCCCGCTGCTCCAGCAGCAGGAGGATCACGTCCTCTCTGCCCTCGCGGGCGGCGGCGTGCAGAGGAGTCCAGCCGTAGACGTTGGCCGAGTCCACGCCGGCCCCGGCCTTCAGGAGCCGCTTCACCAGCTCCACATCTCCGTTGGCCGCCGCATTGCGCAGCGACTGCCCCGCCGCCTGCGCCGCAGACATGGCGCCAGCTTGCAGAGGTCGTCTTGAAGCCGATGGCCAGCAGGTGAGGTGGCCGGGGCGCCTTCCGCGCGCGCGAAGGGGGACTGCTGCGGAAGGAATTCTTGTGTGACGCAGGGCAGGATCGTCTGGCATCGCTAATGGATGGCCATCAAAGGGAGTGAGTCAAGCGGTCGGAGCTTGCAGGCGCCAAAGGAGGCGTCGAAAAGGACGCAGACGCGGAGCGGAGCGCTCTCATTGGCGGCCAACTGCAACGGAAGAGCAACCGCCTGCCAACTTCGGCCACTCGCCTGACAAGGAACCCAACTCGGCTCAAAAGCACCAATAGAACGCAGCTTCCTCCAGCGCGTTGGGTCCCGTTGAACTAGCACGAAAGGGGATTCGCTTGATGGACTCAACAAGCCGCGAAGCGAATCATTTGCGTGGCAGCGCGATATACTATGCTCGCGCCGTTTCGATCGCGCGCGGTCAGCTGACCACGGCCGACTTCACCTGCCTCCGCTTTCTGCGAAGGGCCACGGGACCTCGTCCGTGTCCTATGCTCCGGCGCCAGCGGCTAGGCAGAAGATGATCTCGAGCCTCGCGTGGTCCGCGCAACTCGTGGGGCAGGCCTCCCTGGGAGGAGACTCCTCCATGCTGGCCGACATTGCAAGCGAGCTCCGTCGCACTTTGCTGCTGCTGTACTTGGGCCGCAGTTTCCCCGCCACCGAGTGGTCCGGCCGCGGCCTCTCGCAGCTGATCTACGCAGAGGCGCCTCTGACGCTGAGGCGCGATGAACCTTTCTCGCCGAAGGACAGCGGTCCGCTCGGCGGGAAGGGAATTCGGGACCTCTCCGACGGTGGTGGCAGCCCACCAACGCCGGGCGTCTCCGGCGTCAGGGGCCCTCCGGCGTGGCTGCACGATTTTCCGCTGCGAGCAGAGGACTTCCTGACTCGCGCGCTTGCTATCCAAGACGCCCTCGAGGAGCGAGCGCCTGCAAGTGGCGGTGCAGCTCAGATTCCCTTGGCAATTTCTGTGGATTTCACGGCCGCAAGAGACGCGAAGGATCCGAGCAAGGGCGGCAAGGGCTTCGAACCGAATCGATCGGACTCTGCAGGCCCGGCAGGTCCCAGCGGGCCTGCCGAAGCCCCAGACGAGTCGGGGGACGACACAAAAGGCACCGCCGCGGCGTTGGCCTACGGGCAGTACGCATGGGAGACGGCGGCACTTGTCATTGCCTTCGCCGAGAAGAGCGCTCGAAAGACCCTGAAGAAGTGGCAGCGGAGCATGAAGAGACTGGCTCGCTTCATGGGTACGTGAGAGCACACATGGGACATACGCATGCCGGCAGTGCCAGGATCCTCACTGCCCTTCGTCTCGCCGCCTGGTCGGCCCTTCCGCAGTGAAGTTCTCCAAGAAGTATGCTAGATATCTTTATAGAATGGTGACCGGCGGGCGGAAAAGCGACGATCCCGAGGCATCATAGTAGAAACATATGGACCCGCTGCGCCGAAGGGCGCCTTTCTTCTCTCTTGGGAGAGCCAAAGTGCTTCACGAAACTTCTTCTTTTTCGTCGTGCTGTGCAGCGCGCTCCCTAGTGCTCACCCTTGGCCGACTCCGGCATCTCATACTCGATGTCTTTGCTATTTGTGATCGAGAGAGCCGGCACCCACACCGGACGCTCCTGCACGCCATCGTATTGCTGAACGCAAGGACGAGATGTGAGGCACCGCCCTTGCTTGTCATCTCGATCGAGTCGCATATTTGCCCCGTACCTCCGTCTGCATTCCGAGCTGTCGCCGCATCGGGACCACGACCATCGGCATAGTCACGGCGATCATCGCCAAGATCATCGACCTGGGACACGCATGAGACAAGACATGAGTACGCCGCTTTCGAGTTGGGGAACCGCCCAAGCAGACACAGGAGAAGCGCCACTGACCCTGTGAGAAGCGGCGCGCGCTGCCAGGTCTTCGCTATTGCGGCAAACATGGTCCAACGAAGCGATCGAAGACGAGCCTGAAGGGGACTGCGCGCTGAACGCGTCGCAAAGCACGCTGCGCACCTGAGAAACCGGAGTTCATAATTGAAAAATACAGTCTCTCATAAAATTATTTGATTATAGATAAGTTATATTAACCAAAGAATATATATTCAAAATAATTTAAAGATAAGGTCGATATATCAAAATGATATAAACGTGTAATTAGACCATCAGTACAACTTTGAAAGGATCAACGCATGCGTTCGCTCCGTCTGATTCACAAGCGGCTTTTGGTGTCTTTTCACCCGTCACCGTGTCGTCATGAGAAGTCTCGCAAGGTGCGGCTGTCTATCGAGTCTTGTTGTCGGTGCTGAGGAGCTCATGGTCGTATCCAATCTTTAGGATAGCCTTTCTGGGCCTGCTTGTCAGCGCGGCCTGTGGATTCAGTCCGCGCAAAGCGCCCAAGCCACCTGTATCTTTGCAGCAGAAGCTGCGCTCTGCCGCCGCCGCTGCGGTGCTGGCGCTGACTGTCTTCCCGACCGGATCTGTGGCCATCGGTCCACAGGTCATCGAGCTGTCCAACGTGAAGTACAGGTAGATGGCCTTTCGTTGCTCCCGTATCCTTTGCTGCGGGTGTTGAACGCCACACTATCTTTACCACTACGGCTTTACTGGAGCTCGGAAAGCTCCTCCCGTTTCCGAATATCCTTGCTGAAGACTCGGTGCCATCTGACACCCCAGGGACACGGGCAAGAGCAAGGGAGATGTGTGCGCGGATCGGCCGCTGATTCCGCCGGGCGAGAAAGTGGCCAAGGGCCTGACGCCCAAGTGCGTCCTGGTGTCCGCGACGTCGGAGTCGCCGGTGAATAAGGAAGTCGCGGATGCCGCGGTGTTCGGATACGTCAAGACGGACACGGGAGATTCGGCCATCGCGAACAATCCCGACTTCAACTCCGACGCGGGACAGTTCGCGTCCATCAAGAAAGTTCCGCCCGGAGTGGGGAAGGTGGAGTTCGAGTTCGTGGCCGTCATTCCGCAGGCGCAGACGCGTGAGACCACAGATGAGAACCTGAAGCTGGAGTTTGACTCTCTCAAGGCCATCAGGTACGTCCAGGCCGCTCGACATGACGCTGAGTCGTGGCGCTGACCTGTTGTTGCCTCGCGTAGCTATCCCGGCGGGAAGCGATACGCCCCCTTGACGGAGTGCGAGTTGGACTCTCTTTCTGACGCATGCGAGGGAGAGCAAGAGAAGTTCATCAGCAAGTAAGAGCGCTGCGGGGAAGGCGAATCAACTCTATTGAGCTTGGTTTTCGTCTTCGTCTTCGTCTTCGTCTTCGTCTTTGTCTTGGTCTTCGGCTTCTTCCTTCTACTGGGCTAATCCCACGGATCGCGCGTACGCGTGGTACACATGTACACCTCTTCGACGTCCGGCAGATGCTCCTTGATGAGCATCTTCGCCCACGCCTGCGCCAATTTGCGGTGCTCAGTGAACTTGCAGATCAGCCAAGGCTGTCCCAATTCATCTGATGCGTCTCACCTCCATGCCGATTTGGTTTCGAATCAACCCGTGGTACATGAAGCGTACTCTCCTGCCCTGTGCCTCCAAGACGTCCACGGAGCCGGCGAGCACCTCGAGCACGGGCTCGAGCTTGTCCTTCATGCCCGGGTCCACGGGCCCTTCGCTCACGTCGTAGTTCTCCGGGCTAGCCACGATGTTCTTGAAGTGCCGTTCGCCTAAAAAGCCGTGTGAGCGGCGGATTCGCCCCCGCAGCATGCACGACCTGCTCACCATTGAACACGGTGATGGGGTTCTGGATGTCATCGTCGTCTCGGACATCCCGGAAGTACTGAGACTGGAGGTCGGTCGTCGCCGCCGTCTCCTCAATGGTGTCCTATGCCGGCCACAACGCCAACTTAGGCGACGCCTCGGGCCTTCTTGCCTAGCCTGTCCACACGCACCACAAGCTTTTGAAGCTCCAGCGGTACCACACTGCCCTTGGACTCCAGCACTTCCCGCTGCATGGCCTCCAGGGCCTCCAGTTTCTCGTCGAGCAGCGAAGCGTCCTCTGTACGAAAGGGCAGCAGAAGCGTCAGTTGGCCCCTCCGACCTTCTCTGGCGGTTTGGGGGGCACCTGCTTCACTGTTCTCCGCGGACATTCTCAATTGCAGAGCCCCTGGCATCCTAGAAGAGCGCGGTAGGCTGCGCCATGCGGCGGACGGACCCGAAAGCGCTGCAAAGCAGAGGGCGAAGCCTGGCAAAGCTGCTCTCATCACACTGCGCCTTTTGGGAAGCCGAAAAACTTGGAAGCCTTTTGGACGCTCTGGAGCCACGGGGCTTCAGCTACACCGAGGGGAAAGTAGAAGAGACTTCGCAAGGCCCGAGAGTAAGAAGAGCGGTGGCGCGGAACGCCACAAGCGCAAGTTGAACAAGTCAGCTGACCGCTGCGTCTCTGTCGCGGGAGTGGGGGTTTCGGTTTGGTTTGTTTTTTTTGGCAAGTGCTTCGCGTCTCCCATTTTTCCTTTGGAGCTGTTGCCGGGCTCCGAGCAGGAGGACTGCCTCCTCAGTCTGCTCAAGAGGCAATGGGATGAGCACAGCAGCATGAAAACGAGTGGCTTGGGGGGGGAAGAGACAAGAAAGGCGTGAGACGGACGGGATCAATCAAGCGTGTGATCACGCGGGATATCTAGCTGATCCCCTCTGTCATCACGTCGACAGTCAGACTGCGAGTTGCCGCTAGAGGAGGTCGCCTAGTTGATCGGCGGCTGCCTTCAAAGTGCAGCGCCTTCAGTTCCTCGTACTTCTCCTCCACCTGGAAAGCACGCGCGCCGCGTTTGTTTGTCACAAGCTTGCTTGCCTCGCCATTTATAGCAACGAGGGAGCCGTACCTGAGGGCGAAACCGCGACCTCCACCGGTCTACGTCCTCCGCACCAAAGTTGCTTCCTTTGACAGTAGTCTTTATGACGTCGAGAGTGCTCCGCTTGTCTCTCACTTTCTCCGCATACTTCTCTTCCTCCAGGCTGCGAAAGAAAGACAAACGAGAGGAAAAGGAGCGAACAAGCAAGGAGCGTTAGCATGTTGGCTGGAAACGAGCGATCGGACGACTGCACAGCCGCCAACTTACTAGCCCTTTGCCTTGGCTTTGTTCAGCCTTCGACGGTATCCGCGTGGGCTCCCAGCGAAGGACGTCTGTGGTGCTGGCGATGCGCCGAAGGGGAAGCGATGGGCGGAACTGCCGTTCCCATCGGCGGCCTCCGGAGAGCCCCTTTGCCTCTCATCGCCACCGCTCACGGAGCCAAAGGAGCCTAGCGACATCCCAAAGCGGCGTAGAGAACGCCGTAGACGCATCGATTCGCGGCCGGCCTCGTCTTCCTGAGAGCTCCGCTCCTCGTCGACACCCTCCGATATGTCGGAGATGATCCGCTCGCTGGCTGAGGGATGCATGGGCGCGGATGGGAGCGCTGCGATGGTCCTCCGCTCCGGAGTGCTCCCTCGAAACTCGTCGCCGTCAGGACTGTCCGTGCCGGGCTTTGGAGAGCTGCTGAACGTCACCGTCGGTCTGCTTGCAAAATGCTGAAGAGGAAACAAAGCAGCACGGGTTAGAGTCATGTAAGCGGGGGAAGAGGAGCCTTGCCACCCGCACCCGCACCAACAACCAAGAATCGAAAACCACCAACGACGGACCATAAACCAAAGAAAAGAGGGAAAGGCCTGCAACGTACCTCCAGATCCAAAATGACCTGAATTCGAGCGCTCTCCGTGTCCCGCCGCACTCTTCTTTCCGCGGCCTCCATGTCGTCCCGCGCCTCCAGGATCTGGAAGCGCTGTCGGCTGCTGCCCAGGAACGTCGTCGAAGCGGTCGTGTGATGCCTCTGCGCGTCCTTCAAGAGCTCCTTGGTGCGCGGCGTGATCAGCCACGAGGGCGCGCTCACGCGACGCTCGAGCTTCTCCGGCGGCGACAGAGGCTCGTCGTCGATGTCCAGCTCGAAGGGCTCCTGCTCGCTGGGGGAAGAGTCGTCGTGAGGGTCATCTTCCGCGATGTCCATCTTCTTGAAGGCCTCGATGACGCTCTCGGGAAGCCGCAGGGACGGGGGCACCCACGGAGCGGGCTTCCCCGGCGAGTTCATGTCCGTATCGGGGCCGTCGGATCCGCTTTGCACCGCGAAGGGAAAGCCAATGTTCTGCACGAGAGCTGCTGCAAAGCTCGACTTGCGTGGTGCCAGCTGCGACTCGGCCGCTTCTTGCTCCCTTTCTGGCGGGGGCCCAGGGTGACCACTTCGGTCCGCTTGGGAATCCGGGAATAGTCCGCGCAAGCTGCCCTTGTTGCCGTCCCTCTCCGCTCCAGCCTTGACGTTCCGGTACGCGACGGCAACCAGGCCATCCGCGTCCATGCATCTTGGGCTCTTCCCTATATTGCGAATGGTCAGAAGCAGGTGCGCTGCGTCCTCGATGTGATAAATCTCGCTGCTGTGGAGCTTCAGCATCGCCAAGGCCGCGCGGAAGAGCGCCTTTCCGCCCTCCAAGAAGAAGTTGTCCCAGATCCTCAAGGCTGTCTCAAGCGGAACCGTATTCACAAAAATGCAGAGGAACCACTGCAGCGTCATCAGCTGAAAATGAAGCGCGTGATCCTCGAGGAGCTCTCGGACTTTGGGCATCTTCAGGTCGATGATGTGCGCAAACACGAGCTGATCGGTGTGCGCCCCAATCATGCTCTTTGTGTAGTAGTCCGCGGGCAGCATGTCTTCCACTATGCATCTCAAGAGCCAGAAGGCCTCTTCCTCCTTGGCGAGGAGCAGGAGGGTGCCCGCGACGAAATTGAGCGACTGGCAGTATCCAACGTCGGGATTGTGGGCGGCGAAGGCGAGAAGGACGCGCCGCAGGGCTTGGCAGCCCTCCGCCTGGCGATTCTCAAACCACCAGTGCTCCGGAAAGGTGCGATCAATGTCTTTCCCCACTTCATTCAGCACCTGGCAACGAGTGGGACGAAAGTCAGCGCCGCCGCCAGCCGGCCGCGGGCCGGAGATGGCAAGAAGGCCAAACCCACCTTCGGTGGCAGCTTGTCAACGCTGCGAACCAAAAGGTTGTAGTATCCCCTCGGCGCCTTCCGTCGCGCCTCATTCGCCCCGCTCAGTCTTGCCCAGATCGCAGGTCGATACGGCATGGGAATCCCGCGCCGAACCAGGGCTTTCAGCTCGGCGCTTTCCTGCCCCGGCCGGTTGCAGAGATTGGCAAGTCCGCCAATGCGCATGATGTACTCCCTCCACGCTTCGTTGCGCGCCTCCACCGTCTTCCTCGTGGCGCGCAGATGCTTCGCTTCGTTCAGCAGGTATCGAAAGTCTCTGGAGAAGCCGAACGAATCGCGGCATCCGCTTCGCTTTGCGAGGTCAATCCTGGAGGGAAGAAGCGGGGCTCTCAGCGCTGCCCTGCTCTGTTCTGCTTTGCTCTGTTCTGCAACAGCTTGTCGACAGCAAGCTACAGCGACGCCCTCAACTCACCTGGCAAGATACGACTCCACCGACATGTCCGCGACCCTTAGGAAGGTCAGCGTTCGGGGGCCCAAGATGCGCCGGACCAGGTTCATGATCTCGTCCATCTGGGAATCGGTCACATCCTCGTCGTTGACGCTGAGCAAAACGTCTCCGGGCACCACGCCGGCCTTCTCTGCCTTGGAATCCTCGCGCACCAGCCTCACGATGGCGTGACTGCCATCCAAATCCGTCTCCAGCAACAGCCCAATGCCTTCGTTCTCGGCAAACTCCACGGAATACGTCGGCGTGTCGGATTTCTGCCGGCTCCTGGGGCTCTCGCTGCCTGTCTGCACTCTGCGCACCTAAGTTAAGGCGACAACAAGCGATTACGCGCCGTCGCACGCGTGCTTTACACTGCGCAAACAGCACCATAAGCTTGCCGCTCTCTTGGTCGCGAACGGTATGCCACTCGTCGGCCTCGTCGGGCTCCCACAAAGACCCCGACAGGCTCACAGAGGAGTGGCGCCCACTGAGAAACGACTGCATGTCGCCAAAACCCGCGCACGGCGAAGGTCCGGCGTTGTGGCGCCTCCAGGCCATTCGGTTTGAATCAGTCCGCATCTGAACTTGTGTAACCGTTGAGATGTTTTGGCGGATCAGTTTTTCAGTTGGTGTATCGAAGTCAGTAGAATGGCCGAAAGTCTATGAATTTCGCGTTGCGAGCTGGCGAACTTTCCCGCCAAAATCCTTGCGAGGATCTTCGAAATCCGGCGTTGAGAAGCCGGCTCGCCAGCCTAGTCTGCGCCGCAGTGGCTCGGAAGGCAGAGCAAGAGGTCCAGAGGACAGAACGGTCCAAGCGGGCGGTGCATGGTCTTGAGGGCGTCATGTTCGAAGTAAGCCGGAGCGCCGGGCCGCTCGGAATGCCCGCGAGCGCCACTTTTGACCACCACAGCGAGGCGCTATGCTTCGGAGGCTACGACGGCTCCCTGTCGACGCACCTGCTGCCGAATCTGGAGCTCTTTTCGCGCGTCCAGGGATCGCCTCTGTCGCCGGACGGAGATTTGAGGTGACTTTTCCTTTGCGTTTCGCGCCTCTGTTTGGCTCTGATCCTCGCTAACTTCCGCCCTTTCCTTCAGCTCGTCGAGCATCGTGGCCCTGGAGACCAATGCCGCTGGAGTGGTGTCCGCGTCGGCCTTTGGCGTCCGCTGCCACAGCCGAGGAGGAGTGCTGAAGTGGTCCCTGGGCGCTCCCACGGAGAGCAGCAACGCCACCGTTGCCCGAGTGCCCATCCAGCCTAGCGCCTTGACCTGGTCGGATGATGCGCGGCGCTACCTCTGCGTCGGGGGCGAGGACGGGGTACTGAGCTCGATCGATACGGAGCATAAAGGTAAGGTACTCCTGCTTGCTCGCGGGACCAAGCCTTCGCCCCGCGAGGCGCAGCAACGCAGTAACGTTTCATGAGATCACCCAGGAGGAGCCAAGGTGGTGGCCACGATTGCCCCCAATGCGAAGCGGACGAAAGCGGGGGTGCACGCGCTGGAGCAATGTGGGCGCTTCTTGGCCGCGGGATGTGTCGACGGCGTGGTGAACTTGTACGACCAGAAGATGCGCTCATCCAAAGTCGTCCACACCTTTCCTGGTACGGACGGCCCTTGGCGGCAGATGGAGCAGGCATATTTGCTGTCGTCCGCTTGTCCATCTTAGCTGGCTTGCCCACAGGAGTACATAGCGGCGGCGTGAAGTCGCTTTGCCCGCTGACCGGGGCGATCGTGACGCAGGGCTGGAGCACGAAGTCGGGACGGGCAGATGTGGCGCTGCAGGTCACGCCATCCTCCTCCCGCAACTAGAGAGGACCGATCCCGCTCATCATGTCTGCTCAGGTTCTGGACTTGCGCGCCATGAGAGCGAGAGCGCCCTTGCTCTTTCCTACGACCTTGCCGCAGCCGATGGCCGTCGCACCGCTTCCAACTGGCGCCATGCTCGCAGCGAGCAGCACGAGAGGCGTCGCGTTGAGCGGTGAGGGATCCGTTCTCATCTTTGACATTGACAAGGTACGAAACACTCCCACGCAGCCAAGAAAAGGGGAAGGGCATGCCGAGCTAAAGACTCGGAAAGGTTTATAGCTCGACCGGCGGAGTTGAGGCCGTGGATCAGGCGGATCCGGCGATGGCGCCATTTGTTTCCCTTTGCTCGTCGGATTCCGGATCTATGCTGGGGGTTGTGGCAGCCAGCGGGGACGTCCTCGTCATTGGGACGGATCCGTCACATGACGGGAGGGCGGTCGCGGACCTGGAGCCGCAAAAGATTGACCTCGTCGCCCCTCCGTTTCATCCGGAGGTACGTGAAGGGCCCGGTAGCTTGCACTGGCCCTTTGGCTTCATCGCTTTGCGCACCGCGTTCCCTCTATACAGGTCCCTGTGTCGGTCGACCCGATGCACTCAGATCGAGTAACAGGGAGCTATGTCTTAGTCGCCTCCTCAGAGGAGGTTCAGCAGAGATCCGGCTCGGCGCTCGCAAGCGATTTCCCCTCCACGCCGTGGACTCTGAAGTCCAGCATCCGGCGGCTCCCCAAGCGCCTCCTGAATCCAGGTCTCGATCTCACCAAGCAGATGGTTCCCCACCAAATCGCCGCGCAGGTCGGGGCGTCGTCGAATCCGTACGCACAGCAGAACGTGCACTACATAACGAACGGCAAGCGATGGCCGCCGAACAGCTTCGTGTACAACAAGGAGGTCAAGCGGCAGGCCTACATGACAGGCTGCGATCCGCGCTTCAGCAGCAAGGTAGGAGGCCTGTGGCAACGTCGCTCCCTCAGAGTCTGGCTTTTCTCAGCGGGGTTTCATTGGAAGGCTTCCGGCAAGGGGTCTTCTGCAAACTTCAGTGAGGAGGCGCGGAAGCTGCTGCGAAAGGTCCCGGCGCGCTTTCGACGGCAGACGATCACGCTTGGAAGGAGGGTCTTCATCCAGAACTTTGGCGAGAAGAACCCGACTCCCTTTCTCGGCTTCGAGAACGTGGGGCCCAACGTCTACGTCAACGCGCTGATCCAAATGCTCTACTTCATCCCCGAGTTGCGAGCGCAGACGCTCAGGATCCTCGAGAGACCCGTCGCATATGATGCTCCCGGCGTCGCGCTGGAGTTCGCCCTAGTGGTGCATTTCCTTGACTTCGGTGGCTACACGTCCCAGGATCCTCAGCTCCGGTGCGATTGGCAGAGACCAGACTGATGAAAGGGGGAACGGTGTCTCACCTTGCCCCACTCCACCCCACCCCACCCCACCCGACAGGTCTGCCAGGGCTGTTCCGTTCTTGCGGGCGCTCGTTGGGCCCGAGCCGCTTCCGGAGACGGCAGCGCTGCCCCTTCTGGATGGTAGTGCGGCTGCCCGCGGGCACAGCAGATCCAGGCGAATCGAGCTGTTCGCCGGCTTTCTCCTCCGGCACCTGGGCACGTCGTTCTTGAACAGCGATTTGGAGGACGTGTGCAGCGCCCTTTTCACTTACGATGTCCAGACGACCAACACGTTCGTGGAGAAGAAGGCCGGCTTCGCAGCGCCGGCAAGGAAACCCGGGCAGCAAGCTCAGGAGGATCTGGAGGTGGCGACGCAGGCCACAAAAGTCAACATAACGGTGCGCCGGATGGTGCTCGTTGCCATCAGCTGCATGTTCCCTCTCAACAAGTTCTCCAATGCGTTCTTGCATGCGATTAGACGTTGGTGTCGCCCCCTCCGCAGAAGGCCACGCAAGCGCTGGATTCTGAGAACGGCCAAGGCGAAGTTTCGGATCCGCAGCAGCCGTGGTCCTTCTCGCACCAGCTTTTCCTCAGTTTGTGTCGCACAAATCGCGCACGAGCTTGGAGCAATCGGCGTAAGGCGTATGCTCCGGTGATGCAACAGCGAAGGCCAGTCACGCTCCCGAAGCTGCTGCTCGTCGGCTGCTCCGATCAGGTAGGATCCTCAGATCAGGTCGTAATCTCCATAGCGGGGCGTCTTCATGCTTGTCGCAACAGGTGGACCAGTACCGAGATGGTCTGGGCTCCGCTGCCGAGGAGCAGTCTACCGACTCGACCGCCGAGGGATTGGCGGCTGCTGCGCTGAAGCTTGCAAGCGAGGGCGAGGGGCGCCTACCGCCTTGGCGGATGGGCTCCTTCGGAAGGCAGGCGGCAGACGTCGGCACGGAAGAGGAAGGCGTGTGGCTCCCCGAGTACCTGGCGATCGAGATGACAAGCGGCACGTTCTACGTCTGGGAAGCTCACTCGGGACCAGCGAGCACGTCCGACACCTATCTCCAAGATCTTCGGTGGCAGAGATACCCCCCGGCGGCGAATGAAAGTGACACGCCCGGCGATCAGGCAGTCGTGTACCGACTCGATGCTGTGCTAAGTGGCGTCAGCGTTCCCCACGCGAAAGAAGAGGTTGACGAAGCACCGGACATCGAAGATGCGGTGGGAGGAAAGCGCGGCTTCGGTAAGTTAGACACTGCTGCTGCGGAACGAGAGCCAAGGCTGAACGTGATCTGGCGATATCCCAAATGGTAGTGATTGGGCAGGGGCTTCAGGAGCACTTCGTCTGCCACAGCCGCGTGCCAAAGAGCTACGTCGAGCGCGCCCTCAGTCGCGGATGGGGAGCAGCTCAAGCGGCAGACGCCTCGGGGAAGGGCGTCCCCGATCCGTCTTTCCTTGATCCGCGAGCTCCTTCGACTGGCGCAGGATCCTTGGATGCCGAGGACGAGTTCGGGCGGGCAGTGGGAGCGAATCCGAACGAATGGCAGTGGGTTCGCTGCAACGATTTCTCCTGTGGACGCGCCTCGAGCACGGAAGGTACGGATCGCAAGGCATCCCTCGACTTGCTGGGTGGCTAGACTGCTCACAGCGCCTATGATCCTTAGCCCGGAACTTTGCCCCCTGGTGGCGGAATCCAGTGCTCGTGATGTTCAGATGTCTCACGGGTTTGGAGGGCGACACAAAGAGCGTCGTAGAGATGATCGCAGATGATCTGGCGCATCCACAGCCGTATCCGCTTCGGCCTGGCGCCGGGGCGAACGATTTGGAGCATCCGGCAGCGTTTGCCGACGTGGACGAACCTGTGATCCGCTTTGACGCCTTCCACATGAACGTACAGAACGGCCCTCAAGAAGGCATGGACGTACCATCGGTGGAATCAAGTTTCCCGGGTAGGCCCGAAGGTCAAGTGGTCACTTCAACGTCGCGTAGCTTACCTGCCCTCCCCCCTCGCCGGCCTTTTCTTTGTTCTTCCGCAGGTCGCGGGCAGACGGTTGCAATCGACGCTGAATTCGTTGCCACGGAGACGGAGAAGACTGCCTTGACCAGCGATGGACGACGGATGATCGTTACAGATACCAGGTACTGTATCCTTGGCAATCCTTTGATCTTATGTCTCCCAGAAGACGCTCCTGCGAAGCGACTTACTCGTGTGAATGGCAGGCGATCCCCCGCTCGCGTGAGCGTGATAAAGGGGGAGGACGGCTCCCCACTGATTGATGACCACATTCTGCAGTGTGAGCCCGTGGAGGACTTCTTGACAAGGTGAGGGATAGCTCAGAGAGGCCCTCTGCGAGGAATCCAGGTTCTCCTGCGTATGTGGTTGCTCATTACGACGTCGGCAATCTCCAGATTTTCGGGCATCACCCCGGCGGATCTGGACGCTCGTCTGAGCACCCGGTCGCTTGCGAAGCCAGGGCTCATCTCGCTGAAGCTGCGATGGTTGATTCAACGAGGTATGCACTAGTGCACAACTGCTCAAAGTCGCTTGCGCAAGGACGCCCGTCTCACTCCTGTTGTCCTCAGGCGTCAAGGTCGTCGGCCACGGTCTTCAGAGCGATTTTCGCACACTGGATCTCCCAGTGCCTCCGGCACAGGTATGCATCGGTGCAGCCGCCGCGCCCCTCGCTCTCCGATCGAACGGCCCAGCCCTTATGGCATGCCACCCTTGCTCGTTTGCGTGCTGCTGAGCAGATTGTCGACACGGTGGAGCTTTGGTCGTTGCCGGGGCAAAGGAAGATCTCGCTGCGCTTTCTGGCGTCGCTGCTGCTCAATGTGGCCATCCAGGATGATACCCACGACTCGCTCGAGGACGCCAGGTACGCGCAGAGGCGGTGGCGGCCTCGCAAATCGCAAGGAGGGCGTGATCTGATCTTTTGCATGTGTTGCAGAACCGCAAACGATCTGTACCGCCGATGGCTCGAGGCTGAAGAGAAGGATGAGGTGAACTCTGTGTTGGCCAGCGTCTATGAGAGAGGACAGGCGCTGAAGTGGACCCTCGGTAAGCTGACTGAGCAAACCACTCGACGCAGACTCTGACATGACCACTCGATTCAACGCTCGTCCACTTGTCCGCGCTCAGGATCGGACGCAATCGAAACTCCACAGAAATCATGGGCTGTGAAGTAGCATCGGATTGAGGCCGCGGACATCCAGACTCCTCGTGCCAGCGTCGTACGGGGGTGGGTGGTGTTGTTAGCTTGTATTGGTCGTAGCAGCAGCAGCAGCAGCAGCAGCAGCAGCAGCAGCAGCAGCAGCAGCAGCAGCAGAGGATTCGAGGATAGAGGTGGATCGACGTGGTTCTTAAAGAGAATTACGCACGTTCCTCATCTTGGGTAGAAATTATGCGCTTGGGTTGAAGTCGTGCATCTCATGACGTTGCCGTAAGTCTTATCCTTCGATCGTCTCCTCGACATATCCCCTTTGTCTGTTCTTCACTCCTTCGCCACAGGATCTCATCTCCCACGCTGTCGCGTCCCAGAGGACAGCAACACACCCGCTCTCCACCTTTGCAGCTCGCCACGACGAGCAACACGAGCAGAAGCGAATCGCAAGGCCGCGAAAGACCGCAAGCTCGTGTCCACTCCAAATCGATGTTTCCTCGGTATCGACAATGGGGATTGCGATCTGCCCCGTTGCGAAACCGCGAAGAAGGAAACGCCGTTCCGAGTTGAATTGGACGTCTCCCGGCCTTCCACGGCGCCGCCATGCCGCTGCTGGCGCTGCTTTGCGTGCTCGTGGGCGGCGGGGCTGCGAGCGGCCCGGAGCGGTTGAAGTCGCTGGGGGACGCCTCGTCCCCCTCCTCGCTGCACTTCAAGTTCCGGAGGGCCTTCGCGAAGCTGGACTACAATGGCGATGGCCTGGTGCTGGTGTGGGAGGCCGCCGTGGGCCTCGGGGGCAACGGGGAGGCTTCCTCCACCCTGCATGTCCTGTTGAAGAGCCAGACGGGCTCGCACCTCGGAGAGCGCATTGGCCACTTTCCTGCCGTGCCCGATCCCGTCGTGTTCGTCGACCAGCTGAGCTTCCGCAGTCGGCAGCGCCTCCGCGACGACCCGAGTGCCGCCTGGGACCGCGTGGACTGGACGTCGTCCATGTTGGCCTACTTGGGCGACTGCGACGACGTCATGCCCGCCTGGTGGGCGGGGGAGGCCACGAGCTGCGGCGAGCGGGTGAACGAGCAGCAGAACGAAGGGGCTCTGCTCTGCGACATCCTGGACAGTTGGGGCTATTGCCGCTTCAGCTGCCGCCGCTGCGGCAAAGGCGCCGTCGGTGATGACCAAGATGGGGAGGCCTGGGAGGAGGACGACCCCGAGGTGCGTGACGCGGAGCTCACCGTGCTCGTCTCCTCGGATTGGCACCTGGAGCCCTGGTACCAGGTGGACGGGCAGGGCGTGTCTGCCGACGAGCGCGTGACGCGGTACCACGGTTGCACGGAGAAGAACGAGTACAAGGTGGGGTGACGGTCGATTCTCTAAGAGAGTGGAATCGCGCAGCGATGTTCTGATGGAGTTTTCCTTGGGTTGCGTTTCACTTGGCAGTGCTTCGCGGACTCGGCGGGCTCGAAGAGCAGATGCGTCTTGACGGGGATGCATGATCCCCCACGGTCGTTCGTGTCCAGCCACCTGCAGAGCTTTGCCTCTCTCGTGGGGGACGACACGCCGCGAGCCTTGTTCTATCTTGGGGACACGCAGGCCCACGACCTGCGGTTTCCCTACCTCAACTCCGTCGGCGACGCGAGTGCGGTTAAGGCCGTGATGCGGGCAGCCTTGGAGGAATGCCTGGCTGTGTTTGCGCCCGACGAGATCTTCTACACGGCTGGGAACAACGATGGGCCGCATGGCGAGATCTTTTGCAACGGCACGGGCTCGGATGCGTTGACCATGGCTTGGGCAGACGCGCTTTTGTCTCACAAGATTGTCACGAATGTCCTGAACTTTACGTACGCGTTCGACGATGCGGCCGGCTTGAAGCCGGTGGACTTCTTCAAGCGCACGGGGTACTACGTGAAGCAGGTGCCACACGTCGCGAAGTTGGCTTTTGTGGTGGTCACGAATACGAATCTAGGAGCCTCCAACCTTCCTCAGACGACGGCGTTCTTGCGGGACATAGCCCGCATCGCGCAGTTCGGCGGATACGTCTACATCTTCGGTCATCATCCGGACGTGACGGACATGCTCGTCTCCCAGATTCCCGAGAACCTGAGGAGCATCATCCGTGGTAGCTTCAGTGGGCACGTGCACGTGGCTCGCTCGACGAACAAGGCCTTGTTCACGCAGGTGCCCGCGATTTCGCAGGCGGCGACGGACACGGCCTTCTTCGTCGCGTTGTTGAGCGAGCGGTCCGACTATTCAGTGAAGGTGAAGCGCAAGCGCAACATGTACCAGTACCGTGGCAAGGTCGGGTTTGCGAGCGATGCCACGGAATGGAGGCAGTATGACCGATAGCGATCGGGAGGGGGGACGGGCCGAAAAGGGGAACAAAGAAAAATCAACACGACTTCGTTGCTCACGTCCATGTCTCACTCTCTTTCTCCCACGAACGCATCACTGGCTTCGCACTGAGACGACTTCACTTGCACAACTACGCATCGTGGCCGGCTACACATGAACACTACATCGGGATCATGCCCGCTTTTGAAAAGACTCACGGAAGGGCGTCTATCTTGCTTCTGTTTGCACCTTTCATCAACCACCCATACAACCCATTTCTTCTTTCTCTCTGTCTTCGGGCCAAAGTGTCACGGATGAAGCAGAGTAGCTCTGCCCTGGTCATCCTCTTCTTGCGAACGAGGATGGCAGGTTGCTCGCGACGGAGGCTATGGGAGCCTCGGGATGAACTTCGCCACCTCCTCCTTGTAGGGGTTGTAGGCCACGTGCTTCTCGGCCAGGAGCTCTTCCTCTACGATCCAGGTTTGGGCGTGAGACGTCGACTCTGACGCGTGGTAGTTGCAAAGCCGAAACGTACCCTTGGAGGCCTTCTGGTCGAGGAAGACCGCGATGGCGCCGGCCAGGAGCAGCCGCTCCACGCTCCCGGTGATCACGCCGAGGCCGAACGCGACGGCGATCAGTCTGAAGCAGAAGGCAACCCCAAGATTAGTATTGCGAAGCAGGTCTTTGCCTATCGCTTGGCAGAGCCGCACGACTCACCCCGTGTAAGTCGGGTGGCGCATGAGCGCGTACGGGCCGGTCGTCTTGAGCGTGTTCGTGTCCACCGGCTTCGGGAACGGCGTCAGGTTCGGGCCCAGCTCCAGACAGGCCCAGACGATCAGCGAGAGACCTCCGAGGAAGAGGCCGGGACCTTCACGCACGCGATGGAGTTTTGGTTTCGTCAGTTTTTCCGGTGGTGCCTTCCGCCCGACGAAACACTTGACCAATTCGTCAGCAAGCTCTTCCTTACCCGTGACAGCAAGCACCAGTCCGCCCACCACGGGAAGGCCACCAACGGCGATGCACGCGATGAGGAACACCTGGCCGAGCGCCCAGCCTTCCCCGCGATCTCCGATCTGAGATGTCAGAAAGAGTTAGATGCCGGTGGGGTTGACACCACGCGACTGACCATTTTCCCCTCTTTCACGCACACCCTGTCGCTCCATATCTCTCCACACATCTCTGCATGTCCCTTTCCTTTCTTCGCATGGCACGTGAGTTGGAACGCATAGGGAAACGCGCAAACAGTCGAGCAGTCGCACCCTTATCCTTTTGCCAAGGGAGGATCGTTGACAGCGCAGGTGACTTTGGCCCTCAAACACACGCAACATGCATGTCGCGAGCACGCCAGGGTCCTTGACGCACCTCTCCCTCTTGGAGGTTCTTCTGCGCGCCCTGGAAGACATCAGTGAAGCGCTCCTTCACATCTCCGATTTCAAAGTTCACGCTGAAAGAGGAGGAAAGCCGGGCAAACGTGTTAGTGAAGTCCGTTTTTTCCCCCTCCACTTCCCGCCATCGATCAGCATTCCAAGGTAGCATCTCCCGATGCGCCACAATCCGCGATTCGAGCTCTGCAAGCTGAGAAACAGCGGCGCTGCGCACCTGGTGAACGGGTTCTTTTCGGCGTCCGAGATGAAGAGCGGCGGAAGGCGCGTCCTGAGGCCAGCTGGCGTCCTGCGGACTTGGAGAGCCGTAGACAGCGCGGCGCACAGTGCGAAGACGACGAGGGCGATGCACTTCATGGTGGCGAAATTGGGCGGCGGAGAGCGGCGTTCTGGAAACAGATGCGTTACGAAAGATATTCCGGTCTTCGTTTCCGCGGCCAATGAGTTCGCGCGGCAGAATCGAAATGGAGTTTCTGGGCGGAGCTGATCTGATGTCGGTTTCGGTTCTTGTCGGTTCTTGCGTTCTTGCATTCTTGCGTTCCGAGGTGGCCGGTTCTGGTTTTGCTTGGTGGTGCTTCCGGTCTTCCGAGCCACAAAAGAGTCGTTGGGTACCGGTTCCGGGAGCGTAGTTTCCGCGTGGCACAGCTGCACAAAAATTGGCGCCAAACGAGCGTCTTTCAAATTCGAAGCACTACGGTACCCCAATCACGCGGCAGCTCTCGCCCAATGGCGGTCGGAATCGACCCGCTCGCGGGACGATTCCGCCAATGGTAGCCCGCAGGGTGCGTCGTACAACATCGACGGCTTGATGGCCCCGCTTCATTGGCGGAAAGTAGGAGCGATCCAATCGCAGCGCCGAGTGACGGATGGACTTGGAAGGAAGAAACGATCGTAAATTCGTAACCCTACGCCTGACGCCTTCCGGAGAGGTCCACGGGCTTCGCAGCTGCCGCACGAGGATGTGGCGGAGGCGCTACTTGAGTGCCTGGGAACGCCACTAGCGCGAGGTCACGTCGGGGGACTCGGGAGCCGCTGCGCACCAGCAGAGCCCCAGCCGCAGGCCGTCAGGAGCGGAGAGCAGCCGTCAGGAGGGACGCAGGTAAGCTTTTGGAGAGCAGTGGCGTTGCATTGCTGGCAGAGAAGGAAGCAGGAGATAGACGCCTCCGGGGGCAGCGACGGAAGGGCCATCATCGAGGCCGGAGTAGCGCTGCGTCCGACTCGGGGCGCGCCGTGCACCTCCCCGGAGCACAAAGCTCTTCGCCTTTCCGCCAGCGGTCCTCTCCTGTCCACACACTGATCAGCACCCGCAAAGTAGGTCCCACTCACTGAGCACAACGAGCATGTCGGGCAAGCCAGCATATGCGTACGCCGCAGAGCCTCGGGCCGTGCCGGGCCGGCGGCAGAAGTACCGGTACTACGAGGAGGGGGGTTTAAACATCATGGCGGACCCACGGGTCGTTCGAGGGAACACCTATTCCGAAAGCTTCCGCATGAGGCACGCCGGGTCCAGGAAGGCATCGCAGCCGAGTCGAGGCCCTTCGAACGCCGAAGGGAAGGCGGCGCGGAGCCTGAGACAGGCGATGCCGCGCGGAGATGTTTTTGCGCACAAGGACGTCGAGAAGCCTCGGCAGCGGATCGACCTCAGCGCGTACCTGGTGGAGCAGGCCAAGCGGCCAGAGACTTATGACGTGGAGACCACCATCGACCCGTTCCTACCCTTACCACCGCCGGAGCCGTATATCCCGGCCAAGACCGGCGTCGACGTAGAGACGCAGATCTCGTCCTCGGATGAGCTCTTCCAATTCGACGAGGAGGTGAAGCCGCTCCTCGACGTCTTGATCTCGAAGAGCGTGGAGCAGGCGAAGCTAGAACTAGAGCACACCGCCGAGCTAGCGGCCATAGACGCGGACCTCTCGGCGTATCAAGACGCCGTCGAGGACGAGAAGCGAGCAATTGGCCAGCTCGAGACCTCCATCATCGAGCGCGCAAAGGCCAAGGCGAAGGCCCTGAGGGAAAGGAAGGAGGAGGCCACTCGCCGCCGGGATCAGGCGGAGCAGCTCGCGATGGCCATCTACGAGAATCGCCTGCACGTCGAGGCCTCGGCCCTGAAGAAGTACTTGAAGTCCCTGGAGGATCCCGTCGCCGACGAGGTCATGGCGAAGTTCTTGCCCTATCTCGTCGACGAGGTCGCAACGCAGAGCGAAAGAGTGGCGGACGCTGACGAGCTGCTCGACGGCGCTCTCCATGACGCCTTGGGGAAGGGCGAAGTCGCCTCCCGCCACTCGGCGGGAACGTGGCGGCAGGAGCTAGCTCGGCGACAGGAGCTCGAGGCTAAGAAGCGACGGAAAGGCACCATCAGCGTGAAGGTGGCCGGCGCGGCACTGGGCCTTAGCGAAGAAACGAAGGAAGATGATGCTGAAGAAGAAGAAGAAGATGCTAAAGAGGGCGACGGCAACCAGGAACCGCAGGAGCCGAGCGTTGTGGTGGTTGGACCTCTCGCCGTCGCCGGACTGGAGACTGTTGAGGAGGTGGAGAAAAGGATCCAGAGATGGATCACCGATAATGTCCCCGGGGGCCAGTGGCCGGTGGGGCTCCTTGCGGCGTCGTTGGGAGGACAGTTGCGCCCCGATAGTTACTTCCTGGACGCGGAACTTCCCGAAGATGGCCAGTTGGTTGTGCAGTCGCACAGCGTGCTCGACGATCAAATCTCGCCAGCAGATCCTTCGGAGGCAGAGTAGTCGGACCAGTTGTTGCGAGATTGACGTGATTTTGCCAGTTTCACATCTTCTCAAGCTCCGTAGGCATTCCAGTGGTTGCGCGCCACTGATGAGATACCGAGGGTAATCATGTTCTCTTTCTTTTTTCTTTGGCCCTTTTCCTTCAACCGTGCGTCCTCAGCATCTGCGTCAGCGCTTGAAAGCCAAACTTTCCGTAAAACACTTCATACGGCGACGACCTTCGTACGTGGTGCGGGGAAGCATGACTAAGACGGAACAAACGAGAAGAATGGATGCAATGGACGGCACAGTACGAAGAGCTTTAAGATTCTGTCTGATGTGCAAGCAACGAGGTTGAACAGGACTTTGAGGTTGCACAGGATTTTTGCACGAGCATTGCTTCATCGCGGCGTGAACGTCACAACGACGGCGAGCTTCAATCCTCGTGGCTCATGGAGAGCAGCCCAAAGTGTCTTCTACTACCCTTGGCGTCCTCTCACCAAGAACCTGACGCTTCCGATGCCTAAGGTCTCCTACGGACTGCGTTTCACCAGCTTGATGAGGTGATATCCAAACTTGGTCTGCACAGGGCCAAGCACCTCGCCCACTGCGTTCTTCTCATCAAAGACTACGGCGTCGAATTCGGGGACCATCATTCCCGGGCGGAAGGACCCCAGGTCTCCGCCGCGCGCGGAGGAAGGGCACGAGCTGTAGGCTGCCGCCATGTCCTCAAACGAACTGCCTTCCTCGATCATGTTCTTGATGTCGTTGCATTGCG
>JAAMXY010000341.1:0-12851 GCA_019677205.1 Pinguiococcus pyrenoidosus | reverse complement strand
TCCTTGTACGGATCCGGACAGCCCTGCGAGCTTGCCGCGCTCGCGCTGGAATACTGCACGTAGGTGCAGTTGTTCTGGCAGTCTACCAGCGGCTTCTCCAACGTGCCATTCGGAAACAGGTCCCAGATGTGCAGGTACGTGTCGTACACCTCGCTACCGCAGAGGTCGAAGACATACAGTCCAGTTGTCGGTGGCGAGAAGGTGAACAGGACCTCGGGAGCAGCGCTGCCAGGGCCCACCAAGTACTCCCCGCCGTCCCCCATGGGCCCATAGTCTCCGCCATTGTCTCCGCCATCTTCGCTGCCATCGGTTCCACCCTCGGGAACGATAAGCGTAAAGTTGCCAAGATCCCCCGGAGGCCCATCAGGTCCATCCGGAGAGTACTCGCCGAAGCCGTAGTCCTCGATGCAGTCTACGTAGGCGTCTGCACTCGAAGCTGAGCCAGTCTGTCCACAGCTCAGGGGAATAGCGCCCAGCTCCTGCACCGACGATGAGCATGAGAAGTCCGGCGTTGGTGTCTCGGACGTCACCGACGACGGCTCCAGGGATGGCCGAGAAGACGGCGCGGTCGAATGCATCAGCGAAGGTGCTCCCGAATGCATCACAGTGGGCACCCCTGAATGCACCAGAGAAGGCGCCCCTGAATGCCTCAGAGAAGGCGCTCCCGAATGTGCTTCGGAGGGTGCACCAGAGTGCAGTAGCGAAGGCGCATCTGAATGCGCTAGAGAAGGCACAGCTGAGTGCATCTCAGAAGGCGCCCCTGAATGCGCTGGAGAAGGCATTGACGAATGCATCTCAGAAGGCGCGTCTGATTGCGCCAAAGAAGGCACCCCTGAGTGCAAGACCGACGGCATCAACGAAACCGTCAAAGAGGGTGCCACTGAGTGCTGCACAGAAGGTACAGCTGAGTGCATTAAAGAAGGTGCCACTGAATGCTCCAGGGAAGGCACTGTCGAATGCATCAGCGAAGGTGCTCCCGAATGCATCACAGTGGGCACCCCTGAATGCACCAGAGAAGGCGCCCCTGAATGCCTCAGAGAAGGCGCTCCCGAGTGCGCTTCGGACGGTGCACCAGAGTGCAGTAGCGAAGGCGCATCTGAATGCGCTAGAGAAGGCATTGGCGAATGCATCTCAGAAGGCGCCCCCGAATGCGCCAGAGAGGGCATTGACGAATGCATCTCAGAAGGCGCGTCTGAATGCGCCAAAGAAGGCACCCCTGAGTGCAAGACCGACGGCATCAACGAACGCGTCAAAGAGGGTGCCACGGAGTGCTGCACAGAAGGCACAGCTGAGTGCATCAAAGAGGGTGCCACTGAATGCTCCAGGGAGGGTACCCCTGAGTGCATCAGAGAAGGCACCCCTGAGGGCGTTCGAGAAGGTCTCTCTGATGGTGCCATTGAGGGTTGTGCTGATGGCGCCGTCGATGGTAGCCTCGAGGGCGCCATTGATGGTATGGTCGAGGGCGCCGCTGATGGGATGCTCGTGGGCACCGCTGATGGTATGCTCGTGGGCGCCGTTGATGGTCGCACTGAAGGCATCGACGAAGGCATCGACGAAGGCACCGACGAGGGCAGCCGAGAAGGCACGGCGGACGGACTCGTCGAAGGCCACGCCGATGGCCGTCCAGACGGCTGCTCCGACGCCTCACACGAAACACTGAGAAGCAAAGTACCACCAAACACTAGCGAAGACGCCCTCTCCACTCCAATCGCATACGTGGTAGAAGCGTTCAGTGACACGATGAAGTCCGCCCCGAACTTGATGATACTCGGGCAGACATCCGTGGCGAGGTAAGGCTCCGACAGCACGCCCTCTGCGCAGTCCTTGCAGAAGAAGATCTCTTGATCGAAGTAGTACGTGTCCGCGGCCACCTCAGTGGTGCTCCACACATGCGCAGTCGTAGCTAGTACGTCACTGTCGCACGTAGTGAAGCGGTAGGGCCCATCAATTGGCGCATCAAACAGGAAGATCACTTCTTTCTCGCCGCTGGTTTGGCCCAGGCAGTCCAGCGAGCTTGCGTTTGCCACGGAATCCGCAGAGACGGAGGTTGGAGAGCTGCAGTCCAGGCTCGTCGGCAGCGCCAGCGACAGCACATTGGTGGTGCTGCACGCCGCATCGTTCAGCTGCGCAGCCGCCACGGTGCCCAGCGTCACTAGGATGACAAGGCGCATCTCATCTGCGGCGCACTTCAAAGCCTCATCGCAGTCTTTCCTGGCAAGCGACGTCTCCCAGCATTCACAAATGCCCTTGAAGGAGCGTTGTGTGGCCCAAGCGCCGCTCAGTGGTGGGCCTTGCCTCGAACGGACGGGAAACGAGTGGCGCAATTGGGTGTCTGTCAGAAAGCGGAAGCTATTGTGATTGATGCGGTTTCACGCTGGGAAACCAAGGGGATAAAGCTTTGAAGCCTTGTACGCCTGCGGCAACGATCGTCTGAACCAATTGGGTGAGCTTCCGCCTATCGCGACGTCCCTTGGTCCACATGAAGCTTGAAACGCCAATTAAATCTGCGGATGTTGGAAGAAAACGCTATCTGACGTCAGAAACGTTAGGGGTCTTTGCAAAGTCCAGCTCTAGGAATGCGGGATTGGCCAAAAGAAATCCGACGTCAGGGGGCGTTATGCAAACCCAGTTTGAGCAATCTAGGATTGGCCAGGATGTGAGTTTTAAAGTTGGTCACAGATATGGGTCCTGCCTAATACCCATAGAATGGGAAACCGTCGCTTTTCAAGCTAGTCCGGCTGAAGTCAGCCCTCTCCCTTCTGTGCGCCAAGTGGTCTCACGAAGCAGACGCCGGGGAAGACAACCAAAGCCACCACTCATTGGGAGGCTCTCCAGGAGGACCCGCGCGCAGTCGCTGTCTCAATGGATGTGCATGAGGCCTGGGAGGTGGAGCTGCAGCACGCGGCCTTATCTGGGCTCCCTCCGAACACCGCAAGAGTCGCCAGAGCAGCAGGCGTGGCGTGGGTCACAGCACGGCGGGCCCTCCTCGGGATCGAGAGCCGCGGGGCTGGTGGTAGGCCGAGGCTCCTTGATGCAGACGCACTTGCGTGGCTCGAAGATGCCGTCGCTGCCGGCGCAGCTGGCTCCTGCGCTGAGTTTTGCGACCTCATCCTCCTGGAAACTGGCGTGGAAGTCTCCCGGAGCGCAATGCAGAAGTATTTGACTCGTGATCTTGGGGCCAAGCTCAAGATAGCTTATGAACAGACCGTATGATCTGCCAACTGAGGGCCACCGCTGGGCGGTGAGCAATGACTGGAGGGTCAGATTGGGTGTGAGCCTCAACAGTGGTTGATTCCTTCTCCTAATAGAGCTAGTTGCCGTATCCAATTCTTGGATACCTTCAATGCACGCCCACGGCTTTTCCTGCCTTGAAGGAGTGACAGACTTTCGCAGCAGAAGCGGCCGCATCTTCAGCGGCTTTTCTGCCAGCCTTCGTCCGGTGCGGAGGAAGACCTCGGCGCGCGCGCTGGGCGTCTGCGCGTGCGACGGGAGCAGCCGCGGGCACCAGAGCGCCTCTGTTGGGATTCCGGCGCGTATGAACCATGGCTGTCTCTGCAATGGGCTAGACACTGCGTTCGAGAGGAGGGAGGAGAGGTGGAGAAATTCAAATGAGACTTGGAGGCGGGAGATCCGGAGGACAGCTATGCAGTAGTATAGGGGTTTCTGGCACGATTATAACGGATGCACGCATTGTGAATCAGGAATGCAGTTTCTTCATGAAGTTCTTCTCTCGTGCTGTACACCAATTCATACAGCCTTCTCCGGTTTTTCCACATTCCGAATTCTGATTGGATCAACGAAATTCAGGACATTCGTCACGAATTTTCAGTGACCAGAACAGTTTGAGATTGTCTTACGTGGAACCAACTGGTGAGGCCCAGCAAGATCGTCACTGACTCGCCGACTCACTGAATCGCGGAGTCACTGACTCGCGGAGTCACTGACTCGCGGAGTGCTGATCCGAAGAAGAAGCGGCAGAAGGGTTCAAGAGCGGCGCCTCTTTTGGACAAGCAAATGGCGTACACAGCACGCGGAGGAGAGCTTCTGGGCGGCTTCGTGACGTTCTACGGCTGCGCCGTACGGTGGGCAAGTGGAACCAGGTGGATGAGGACCTTGCTGAGGTCGAGGTGGCGTCCTTTGGCGTTTCGACGAAGATCTTGCAGTTGGTGTTCGTATGGGCTGCAGACTCTTCGGACGTCGTATCAGGCAGGTACGAAGCGCCCATTCTCTAGTCTTGGATCTCTTCGAGAGTGACGAGCTGCAGATTGGCGTCGGAACCACTCGCCTTTTGACTTCTTGCCCCTCCGTCCCCAGCAGCCGCTCCACCACTGCCATCCCACGCGACTTTCAGAGGTTCGCGCATCCCGCCTTCTCCAGCGCCGGGAGACGTTGACGAGACCACGGCTTCTTGTTGCCCTGCGTTGGGTTTCGAAGGCGCCCTTATTGCACCGCTTGATATCCTGCCCGTCGCAGATCCACCGGTCGCCGCGCGCCGTCGACCCCCGAGGCTGGCCGTGGTTTGGCCCACCGCGTTCCAGGATGTCGCGCCCTTCGACCCAAGGCCAAGGCTGGTGGGGACGACCGTCGTGGAGGAGTAGATCACCGAGCTCGCGTCCACCCCGTCCTGGATAGCCTTCATCTTGGGCACGAAGATCAGTGCCAGACCGCCCGAGGTCCCGACCATTACGGCAAGGCTGCGGACGAGCGTCTGCAGCAGCAAGGAGTTGGCCAGGTACGTCACAATCATGGTGACCACTGCCAGGAGCATGACGTGGTACACGCTCGTCACCACGTCCCTCGACTCCGCAAAGTGATCGCTGAGAGATCGTGTCGCGTAGGCCAGCAGGCACGTGCCGAGCAGCAGAGCAATCTTGACGCCCCACTGCATGTAAATGAAGACTCCCCCGCCCTGGCACCTCAGCTGCTCGATCTGGACGCTTGCACCGTCGGTAGTCTCGGTCTCGTAGCTTGTGTGGAGCGGAGACACCACGGTCGAGAGCGTCAGGAAGGCGATATCCAGAAACACGAAGAAGGCCACGACCAGGAACATGTCCTCGATGCGGATGCGCACCTTCTTCAGCTTCCGATTCTCGAAGATGCGCCACACGCGATAGAGCTTCGTGATCAGCGCTGTTATCGCCACCGTGAACGACAAGTGGAAGATCCGCGGCGCAACAGTGCAAGCTGGCCTGCCCTGTTGCCCCACGGTGAAGAGGCTGCTGACGTTAAGCATCAGGCAGCCTAAGATGCATACTCCAGCGAGCTGTGGCTGCGACAGCCGGAGGAGGTCGTTCTCGCGGTACTGGCATAGCCAGCCGAGAAAGCCGATGCACACCAGAATCCCAATGCAAGCACACGCTAGTGTCGCCTGACCGAAGATCGTGTCTTCCGGGACGTAGGCGCACTCCGCAGAAGCCTTTGGGTGGTTGACGTCGCTGCAGGCCGCGCCGCTCCTCACTGTGAAGACCACCTCCACATCACCGTTGGAGTTGCAGGTCTCGGTCGACACGTCGTAGTCGCTCAGCTCGCAAGGAGGGGGGACGAATGATGGCGGGGTGTCCGTTCGTCCCCCCGGGTGCCTCATCGCGGCGAACTCGGTGTACGTGCTGGAGAAGATGTTGAACATGGCGACATTTTCGAACCCCAAGGTCGTGCCCGGCTGATACACGATGTTCTGGTAGATGGCCCCGGTGACTCGGTCGTAGAACGGACTGAGAATCACAGGTCCAGTAAGGCCGACGTAGGAGGTGCTAAGCAGCTTCTGTTGAATGCTCTGGTACGACGCGGGATCGCCTCCTTCCGCAATGACGGCGTCGGCAGCCAGGGCGTACGTCAGAACAGCATCGTAGAGCATGGCTGCGGCGGTCAGCTCGTCGGGCCCGTAGTCGGCAGTGGTGTCGATCGCGTACGATAAGTTCAGAGGGTTCTGTAACACCGCTTCGGACGGCGTGATGTCTCCGGCCGGTGGAAAGCGATACGGGTCGAAGCGCTGCGTCGCAAAGTCGGTGACCATCTGCGCGGCGAACGCAGTGCTCTCGGCCGACTCGAAGGGCAGCGGAGCGATGTTGATTGTGTTGTTGAAGGCTTCGGCCGCCTCCTCGTTTGCCTCCGGGCCCCAGCCACTGGGCCAGCCGCTTCCGCTGACGGCGTGACAGGTCGGACTCGCGTTGAGAAGGACGTAGGAGTAGCCGTCAATCATGTCCAAGCGCTTGGCAGCGAGGAGCAAAGACCTCGTGTCGATGCACGTTCCCATGAAGAACACGACCCGCACTCCGGAGGCCTTCAGCTCGCTCATGTACTCCAGGGTGTGGCCTGCATTTGTGGTTGTCGTCGGCTCGAGGGCGATATGAAAGCCCACGCCAATGTTGGGATACAACGGAAGAATGAACTGCAGAAAGGCGACGCCAAGGGCGGACCAGTCAAGGTCGATGGTGTACACTGCGGCAATCGTCGTCCAGTTCTTTGCTGCCGCCAGCGAGAAGAAGGACGGCAGTAGGTCGTGGGGGCCCGGATTCACCCTTGCAATGGTTAGCGGCGCCGAGATCCCTTTGTACGTCAGCAGCACGCTGTCGGCCGCGTAGGAGATGAAGGGGATGCCCCAGTTCTCGGCGATGATTGCCGAGTAGAAGGCAGGATCATTGCACGCCGGTCCGATGATCCCAGACACCTCGTACTTGAGAATCAAGTCCATGAAGGCAGCCGCGGTTGCGAAGACCTCGCACTTGCTGTCGTGCCAGACCCACTTCAGCTCCGTGTTGTTCAAGACGTCGTCGCGTGCATTGACCGCCTCGACGGCCCGCAGAATCGCCGGCGTGATGAAGGGTCCGAGACTCCGCGGAGCGCTTTCCCATGGAATGAGAAAGCCGAGCCGAAGTTCCGCCGGCTGCGCACCAGTGCAAAGAACGAGTCCCAGACCACTGGCCAGGAGCCACCATCCAGCTGGTGGAGTCTGACCGAGCTTCCCCATCTTTCAGCAGCTCGCCTGGCTCACCCTCTTGGGTGGCGGAAACCACAGCAAGACCTGTGTCTCGAGAGGCGAGAGTTGGAGACGGGTTACGCCCATGGAATGAGGGATCTGGAAGAGCAGAGACGGGAAAGGGCGAAGAAACGGGAGAAGAAGGAGAAGGAGGGAAAAACGCATCGATGCATCCGGGATCAAGCCAACCAATCAACAGCGCACTGAAGGAGCTCTCTGGCCAATCGACATGAGCAAAGCTTCGAAGTAACGCTAGCGGTTTCCCTTTCTCAGCTCTGACCAACCAGGGCTGCCAACGCCAAGGAGCCTTTCTCTTCAGTACTTCATACGGTACTACATACTTCTTCATACAAGCGAATAACGGTTCGGGAAGGCCAATCACTATATTTCACCAATGGCGTGACCCCATTGATGTATATTGAAATGTAGAATTTGCCATGGTATAAGATGCCAAAATAAGGCGATGAGGAAGAACGGAAACTACGTAAGAGAAGGATCTGGTTGGTCTCGTAGGCGTGGCGCTCGCGTCTAGGCGAGATCTCATTGTTCGAGCTTCAACGCACTGACGCACGCAAACCTATCGGGATCACCATAAAACACGGATCATAAAGCTACAATAACTCATACCGTATACTACAGGTGGCACTTATCACGTCGTCATGGAGTTTCTCTCATCCAATCATCACTGGGTATTTCCCGGCACGCTACAACGGCATCCAATCCGCGAACACAAAGATCGTCGACGCCGAAGACCATTGGAACCATGTGCTTTGTGCATCGTTCATACTGTAGTTCTCGTGGAAGCACGAGGCGAAAAGGCGAAAACAAGAGCAGGCAGCTGTTTGTGAGCCACGCCATTCATGCTTGGTCACTCGAGGAGAAGCTCAAGGCATTTGCAAGAACGCAGATGTTTGTCAGTATCAGCAGGTCACCAAGATCGGCAAGTCAGCAGCTCAGCAACTCAGCAGCTCAGCAGCTCAGTAGCTCAGCAGCTCAGCAGAGGAGGCCTCGAATAAGAAACTCGGCGTAGCGTTCGCAAGAGGTCCATGCGAAGAACAGAGGGTTGGACAGCCAAGCTTTGTCGAAAGCTTGAAGAGGTCGAACTCAAGCATCTCTGAGGCTTACGGACTAGTCACCAAGACCCGATCGGCATTGCCAGGAATTCGCTTCTTCCAGTACAGCATAGCACATCTTTCCCTCGATCGGTGGGCCTCTAGGCGCCTGTTCGTCCTGAAGAAGATTTGCCGGGAAGCGGATTCACCTTCGACATTGCTACCGTCCCAAGAGCGGCCTCGGCTTCAGACGACTTCATTCGCGGTTGAACGATGCTCGAATCAACGACAGAAGAACCGCCGCCCGAGCTACCGCGAGAGTACGGACCGGAGTGCGTTCCATGGACAAGGCCGCTTCGGGAATGCAGCCTGCTCAAGCTGCCTCCGCCGAAAACAGACGACGTGTCCTCGAACACGGCACGCTGCAGGTCTTTTCCGTCCCTGATGGCTTTGACTTTGGGCATGTAGATGACAATCAAACCGCCGGATGTGCCAACCATAATGGACAGGCCCCGCACGAGAGCTGCAAGCCCCTCCGCGTCGGCCATCGCCGTTACCGTGACGCCAACAAACGTAAGCAGCATCACCTGATACATCCCCGTAAGAATGTCCTTTGCCTCTCGATAGTTCTTCGCGTGGACACGCAC
Source organism: Pinguiococcus pyrenoidosus (assembly GCA_019677205.1). Classification (NCBI taxonomy): domain Eukaryota; class Pinguiophyceae; order Pinguiochrysidales; family Pinguiochrysidaceae; genus Pinguiococcus; species Pinguiococcus pyrenoidosus. The sequence continues at coordinate 4,176 of JAAMXY010000341.1, read as the reverse complement.
TTCATAGGCCAGCCAGCAGCTCCCGATCAGCATGGCAATCTTTGCGCCCCAAAGCAGGAAGAAGAAGACCCCTCCGTTCTGGCACCGAGCTTGCTCGATTTCAACCGGTGCGCCATCGGTCGTTTCGCTTTCATCCGTCAGGTGGTGGGGAGACACGGCCGCAGCCAGCACGAGGAAGAAAAGGTCCAGTGCAAGGAGGAAGCCTTCGCCGATGAAGCATGTTCGCAACGACGGGAGGATGCGCTTGCCCGCGTCCTCGCCCTTGTCGAAAGCTTGCCAGCAGTGATACAGTCTCGCGACGATCGCCGAGATGGCCATCGTAAAGGAGATGTGGAAGATTCTCGGCGCAACACGGCAGGCTGGGTCTCCCTCCCCGCCAACGGTGAAGAAGGTGCTGACGTTGAGCAGCAGGCAACCCAGCACGCAGAGCCCCGCAAGGCGAGGCTGACACTCACGACATATTTCGTGGTTGCGATAGACCACAAGCCAGATGGCAAAGGCGACGCATACGATGGTCCCGATGCACGCAAAGGATGTTGTAGCCTGCCCCATGTGACTGTCCTCCGGCACATAGGCACAGTCTGCCGTGGAATCAGGAGGGTCGTCACCGTTGCAGGCGATTCCTTCTCGAAGTGTGAAAGTAAGCACCACCTCCCCGTCCGAATTGCACTCATTCACCTCATACAGGTAGTCGTCGAGCACGCAGGACCTTGGAACGGATGAGAGGGGCGCCGTCGTCGCACCTCCGAGATAGGTGAAATCCTGCAACTCGCTGTAGGACGCAGACAAGGCCTCGTACGTGGCGATGTTGATCAGGTCGAGATTGCCGCCCGGGTTCGTCGCGACGCGCTGGTACAGCGCACTGGTCACACGCATGAAAAGAGGGCTGAGGACCAGCGGCCCCGTCATCCCGTCGAAGAAGACGCTCGCGATCTGAGCCATGACATTCTCATTTCGGGTAGGATCTGTCCCGGCGGCGATGGCCGCGTCCGCCGCGAGCGCATAAAGCAGAATCGCATCGTACAGCCGCGCTGCGTAGGCTAGAGCGCTTGCATCGTATTCGCTGGTGATGTTCACCGCATACGAAAGGTTCAGAGGGTTCTGCACGACGGGCTCGATCGGTGCAATGTCACCGGCAGGAGGGAAACGATACGGGCCGAAGCGCTCTGTCGAGAAGTCTGTCATCACCTGCGTCGCGAAGGCCGTCGACTCTGGAGATACGAATGGCAGAGCCACGATGCTGATGGTATTGTTGAAGGCCTCGGCAGCTTCGTCGTTCGCTTCTGGACCCCATCCGGGCGGCCACCCGCTTCCCTGGACGACGTGACAGTTCGGCTCGACGCGGAGAAGGACGAACTGATACCCTTCGCCGAGTCCCAGACGCTTCGCGGCCAGGAGCATGTTCCGCATGTCAAGACACGACGCGACCATCAAGACCACTCGTGTCTCCGAGGCCTTCAGTTCGCTCAGGACTTGGAGGGCTCCAACACCGGCAGTGCTGACCGTTGTCGGGTCCATAGCTTGTAGAAAGTTGAGCCGGATGCTAGTCTGCATCGGCAAAAGCCCGGCAACGAAGTAGTCCGCGAGGGTCCCAAAGGTCGCGTCGACAGTAGTCAAGACTCCGACGGTGTCCCAACCCTTCGCCGCCGCCAGCGGGAAGTAGGATGGTAGCAGATCGGCATACGTCGGTACCACTCTGGCAAAGTTCGGGTTGGACGGGTTAAGAGCCAAGGTAACGGCTTCCACGGCGTATGTGAGAAGCGGCATGTTGAAGTAGGACGCAACGGGAATCGCGCGCCGCGCTTCCTCGTCGCAGGAGGGACCGATGATCACATCAACGTCGTACTTCTGCTTCAACCGCATGAAGGCGCCGGTCGCGATCCTGCCGTCGCACTGCCCATCGTCCCAGACCCACTTGAGCTGCGTGTTGTTGAGCACATCGTCGCGTGAGTTCACATGCTCAACGGCCCGCAGGATGGCAGGCGAGATGTAGGGGCCAAGATTCCAGAGCCCTTCCCATGGCAGGATCACGCCCAGCTTCAGCTCCGCTGGCTGGCACTGCCCTCCAGTAGCTACAACGAGGAAGATGACAAGGGCAGGAAGCCGTCGTCGACTCTCGTTGCTCGGGGACATCAGCATGCGTGAAGAAAGCCAAAGCGCATTGCCAGACGGCTGAGACTGGCAAACGCTACCAAAGTGGCGTCAACCTGCACTTGTGCTGAGCGTCTTCCACTAGGTGAATGCCCTGCTCCGGAAGATCACCACTGCACCCCCCAACAGGCGCCGCTCGAGCTGCTGAAGCCTTGGAAGAAGCGATGGAGTCGAGTCTCGTCCGGGGCAGAAACGCATCGGATCTGCGGGTCGTTTCCTCGATTTGGATTTGGATTTGGATTTCCCCTCTTCTTCATGCTCTTCCTCAGATTTTCAGCAATCAGTGGTATGGTTGTGGCCAACCAAGAAAGACAGTACGGTTACTGAGCAGAACAGTAGACGTCCGTTGTGAGCGCTCAATTTTTTTTGAACGGGAGGTGGAGAGGACTGCAGCGGTCGTCTCGCGCTTCTTTCTCAACATCTGCACAAACCATGTAAGAGTCATCACAGAATAAGACAACCAAGATGCTGGTCTGGCTAACTCCATTGTGATTCACACAGGCCAGGTCGCAAGGATCCATGCCTCCGAGACAACAGAAGCCTCGCAGACCGTCGGCGGATTCGAGCGGGCCAACAGGCCCACTCGACGAAGGTGTCGAAGGCGATGCCGCCAAACACCCCCCGGCGGTCTGTGAGGCTGCAGGATGAAGCTGCTGAAAGTGCCTCGGCGGCCGCCGAAGCATTTTCAGCAGCTTCATCCGCGGCGGCCTCGAAGAAGCGGAAGTCTCCTCCAGCGATCGCCAGTTCTCGTAGATCCCAGAAGAGATCCACAAGGGCGATTGTACTTGACGAGGATCTCTCATACGACAAGGTAGCTCAAGCCGCTCAAGCCGCTCAAGCCGCTCAAGCCGCTCTGGCGAAACCAGGCTTGAAGCTGATTGTTCACGAGGTTTTGCATTTCAGCAGAGTCCTCCGGCTTGGGATGCTGACGACTGAGGCCGTCCGGGACGAGGCCTAGCCTTGATGTCCCGGCGTGATGTCGGAGGTCCAGGTCGAACTCAAGGAGTTGGATGACCCAGTTGATGACTTTTCTGCTGTGCGTTGGACCGACAGACTTGAGGAGGATGTTTTCCAATGGTTTGTGGTCGTTGTACACGATCGTTGTCCTTCCTTCCAGGTAATGTCTCCAATGCTTGACGGCACGGAGGATGCTGAACAGCTCTAACTCGTAGCTGGGCCATTTGCGAGCTGCTTTGGTCAGTTTCTCTGAGTAGAACTCCAGCGGGCGATGGCTGCCGTCGGTTTCTACTTGCATCAGCACCTTTTCGCGGAGCTCTTGCAGCTGGGAACCGATGATCCCTATCGGAGAAGAGTCAGACATGGGCAGAACGGTCTACCTGACCGTTTCCGGTCGGAATTCCTCCTCCGGCTTCCGTTGAGTACTCTCACGGCTGTCTAGTGTAGACAAATCGATTTGTGACGAACACTAGGGGTGAGATTCAGGCAGTCGCTGAAAATCACTTTGCTTGATGTCTCTCCTGACCACTAGCCTGGGTACTACTCCTAGGTACCTATCTATTGCTAAGTACTAGTGTACTACAGTCCGTAGCAAAACACAGCGGGAAAGAGCATTCAGAAAAAAGCGCGGGAACCTCTATTGAGGTTTTCACCTGTACTTAAGAGAATATAGCACCAACCTATGAGTCGAGGTATTTCATTGGCTAATCCAATTTCCCAGCCAATAAACGGCTTCATTCCTCCACCAATCACAGCCTCGTGTTTCGCATCCACAAAAAACGGAAACTGGCAAACTCTGGAACTTTCCAAAGTTTGCCAGTTTCCAGTTTCCAATTGGATTTCGCATCCACCCTAGTCGGTCTCCAGCACCAACTGCCAGAAAGGCCAAGTTTATTTTCGATCCTGGCCACGACGATACCTTCGGACCTTCGGCGGTAGAAATTTCGACTTCTTCGGAACCCGATCCCGCGCGTTACCGGCGCTCCCGCGCGTTACCGGCGCTGTGTGCCATTTTTGCTGTGTGCCATTTTTGTTGCGACGCGCGCGCCACAAAGAAGCACCATGAGC
>JAAMXY010000338.1:0-17500 GCA_019677205.1 Pinguiococcus pyrenoidosus | reverse complement strand
CGCAACGTTGCCCAACGCCCGCACGCGATTCAGGAGACTAAAGCGCAGCCTTGAAGAGCCGAAGTTCGCGTCTTCTGCGCGCGCCGGCGGCGACAAAGCGGCGGACTCCGGCAGATCTTCCAGCGAAACGCCGCTCACGACGCAGTAGAGATCCTTTGACGCCGCTCCCAGCGCCAGCGCATCCTCTAGGTCCAAGAAGGCCGCAAGCGCCTTCCGAACGCCTTCGAAATCCGTCAGCGCGCGAGAGAGCGCCATTGCGGCGCCGCGCGTCTTGTGCCGCCCTATCACAGCTGAGATACGCAGGCGTTTTCTCTTTCTCGCGAAGAACCAATTGGAACTTCCATGCGTTTCAGATTGGTACTCCCTCAGTCGGTACTCCCCAGGAGCCCGCCGCGTGTCCATCCGTCACAAGTGGCCGTTTGAGTTCCATCGCCCAGTGCGTTTGAACGGCGCGTTTTGGCGCCAAAACCGCCGCTCGGACGAGCTGGACCATGGCGACCGTGGTCCTCGCCCTCGCGCAGACCTTGGACAGCGCGCCGGACGCCATCCGGGCCGCGATGGTGGCCACGGTGTGTCGCGCGATCTCCACCGTGCGCGCGACTTCGCTGAACAGCGATTATGCGGCGCAGCCTTGTGGCGCTCAGCAAGACGCGGACGGCGACAGCATGGCGTTGGCTGCGGACAAGGAAGAAGTGGTGCATCCTGCGGCGTCCCAGTCGTCCAAGAGAGGTACAGTAGTGGGTTTCCACTCACGAGTGCTGTGCGTTCCGCAGAAAGCAACGAGTATCTTTGGCGCCCAAAGTGCTGAGAGTTTTTGTTTTGGGCGCCAAAAAGTGTATCTTTTTGTGGCCACCGGCAAAGGTCATCGCGTCTTTGGAGAGACCATCAGCAGCATCGGCCTATCCAACATCTTCCAGAGCTCTCCGGACGCGCAGGCGCTTGTGGAAGGGGCGCACGCTGTTGGCGGTGCGGATTCGATGACGATTGCGGAGATCTTCTCGTTCGTCCAGGGCGTCTTGCGGCGCAAAAAGTACGGCGTCTTCGAGAACTTGCTTGTGGTCTGCCCCCGGAAACCCGACAGGAGCTTCCGGGCGGACGTGGAGACGCTCTTGCGAGGATACCTGACGGATGCGTCGCCGTTGGCGCCAAGCGCGCCCGAAGACACGCGGGTCTGGGGCCTTTGCAAGAGTACCGTGCTGTCTTTCATGTCCGCTCAAGAGACGGAGATGCAGGTGGCGTCATCAGGCTGGACATCGATCGACGCGGTGGCCGCTATGGCCGCTAACGCGAACCATTGGTCGTGCCACGCAGGAAGCGACAGCCAACATGCCGACCCTCATGCTCCTGCTTGGCGAGAAGCTCGATAGGCTGCCCGAGGAGCTTCACGAGACTACCGTGCGCATCGTGGCGGCCTTGCTGCGGAAAGCGAAGGAGGACGACCCAGACGGCCAGCACGTCCTTGTCATCGCGGGATCTGGCCGCCCCATACCAGGAACGATGCGGTCGTTTGGGGAGCTCCTCCACGAGCATGTGATCCGAGAGGTGAGTAAGGGCTTCGTGCTTCCCGAGCGCGGCAGAATCTTTTGATGCCGTTGTCAAAGCTTGTGGCTCGATCCAACGGCACGGAGACAGAGGGAACAGCGGAAGGGTCGGAGCCGGGAAGAATCGTTCGTGAGGGGTGCGTTGCTGACTCCAAACTCCGCGTTCAGATTGGCCTGGAGCATGTTGGCGAGGCCCCCGGAGCGCTGGTGAGGGCGACGTTCACCTTGATGATGCACAACAACGTGATTTCCGAGATCGCAGACGCCTCCAAGAAGCTCCTTGCTCGCAAAGGGTACGAAGCCTTCAAGAAGGCCGTGGTCGTGCTGCCCATGGTAGTTCCGTCCAGCTGCGATCGGGAGAATTACGTTGACGACATGATCAGCATAGCCGGCGAGGCGTTGCATGCTCCCTGGCACGGCTCCACCGAAGCAGTCGGAGCCAATCCGTTGATCTACGCGAGAATAGTCGTCGAGCCGTCGATGATCTTGGGCCGCGCGTCGATCGGCAGTCCCAATGCACGGCCGAAATGGCTTCCAAAAGTGCAATCTCGGAACGACAACGAAGACGAAAAAATGAACGAAACCAGTGAGACGGCGCACAAAGATGAAGAACGCTACGAAGGAGTCGAAATGGGGGAGTTTGGGGAGAACCCCGAGATTCTTCGCGAGCTCGTCATGAAGCACCCGACCGCTTTTGTGGGCCAGCAAGCAACCGTCGATATTCCCATGCCGTAGTAGAGCATGCTGTAAGAAGAGATTAATGCAAAAATGCCTTCCTGTGTCGAATGTCGCGGGTTTTGCAGTCCTGCTCCTGGAGCGCAAGAGACTCCGCCACACAAAGCTGCTGCCTTGACGCTGTGACCAGAACCTTCTCAATTTTCTTCATCATAGGGATCCACTTCTCCAAGCTGCCGAAGCCGCCTAGCGCTCTGCTAAGCTCGGCGCGCCTGTGTACGACCAGATAGCACACAAGAGCGTCGCAATCAGGGCAACAATCCCGCTCATCACCCAGACAGACCACAGCCGCCCGGAGCTTTCCCCATTGATCCTTTCCAAGCCCCTTCGCGTCTGATCGATGTCTGCATTTTTCGCATCTTGGCCGTACACGCTGCGCTTCATATCCAGCGCCAGCTCGTACAGCCGTATTGCGCCGTCCAGGTCCCGCTTTGCGTACTTCACACTCGCCAGGCCGTCGATGGTCTTCGCAAGGTCTGCATTCTTCGCATCGGCACCATAGACGCTACGCTTCACATCCAGAGACTGCTCAAACAGATGCTGAGCGGGGTCAAGATTCCGTGAGTCCCTCTCAGTGAAGCCGAGTCCATCTAGCGTTCTCGCGACATCTGCATTCTTGGCGTCGTGGCCATAAACGCTTCTTTTGATCAGCAAAGCCTTTTCGTACAGCTCCTTAGCCCCGTCCACATCCCGCTTAGCTCTTCTTACGCTTGCGAGTCCGTCCGTGGTCTGTGAGATATCCAAGTTCTCAGCGTTTGCCCCGTAGACAGCTCGCTTCATGCTCATTGCTTGCTCGAGCAGGCGCTCGGCGCCGTCCAGATCCGCGACATCACGCTTGACAAGACCAAGACCGTCCAGCGTCTTCGCGATGCCTGCATTCTTCGCATAGGTCCCAAATACGCTGCGATACAGGTCCAGCGCCTGCTCGAATACCTCCTGAGCCCCGTCGAGATCCTGCATTGCATATTTGACTCGTGCGAGATTGGTCATGGTACCCGTTACGTCTGCGTTCTTTGCATGGGGGCCGTAGACGCTGCGCTGCATCTCCAACGCCTGATCGTGCCGCTGCCAAGCGCCGTGCAGATCCTGCATTTCACGCATGACGGAGCCAAGATTGTTCAGCGTCATGGCAATGCCTGCATTTCTGGCGTCAGAACCGTACACGCGGCGCTGAATGTCGAGCACTTGCTCGAACAACTGTCGAGCGCCGTCTAGATCCTGCATTGCATATTTGACGCCAGCGAGATTGTTCAGGGTACTCGCGATGGATATGTTCTTGGCCCCGGGACCGTACACGTCGTACTTCGTGTCCAACGCCTGTTCATACAGTTCCCTAGCACCCTTCAGATCCTGAAGATCCGCCTTGACTAAGCCAAGATTGTTCATGATCTTTGCGACGTCTATGCTGTTGGCATCAGGGCCGTACACGGTGCGAAACATGTCCAACGCCTGCTCATACAGCTCCCGAGCGCTGTCCACATCCTTCATTGCATGCGTCACGCTTGCTAGGTTGTTCAGGGTCATGGCGATGTCCACATTGCTGACGTCTGCGCCGTACACGCTACGCTTCATGTCCAACGCTTGCTCGTACAGATGCCTGGCGCCATCCAAGTCCTGCAGACCAGCCTTGACGAGGCCTAGATTGTTCATCGTCATGGCGATGCTTGAGCTCTTTGCATCGGGACCATACACGCTGCGTTGCATATCCAAGGCCTGCTCATAAAGCTCCCGAGCTTCGTCCAGATCCTGCGCGATCCACCGGACATTCGCAAGCCTGTTCACAGTCATGATGATGTCCGTGTTCTCGGCGTCGGGACCGTACACGATGCGCTTCATATCCAACGCCTGCTCGTAGAGCTCGAGAGCGCTGTCCACGTCGTCCAGGTCACCCACCACCTTTGCGAGATTGTGCAGAGCGTTCGCGATGTCTACATTCTTGGCGTCCGGACCGTACACATTGGACAGCATATCCAACGCCTGCTCGTACAGCTCCTGAGCCCCCTCCAAGTCCTGCATGTCCGCCATGACGTTTGCTAGACCAATCAGTGTTCTCGCCATGTCCGCATTGCATGCGTCTGGGCCGTTAATATCTTGCTGAAGCTTCAAGCACGTCATCGACCAATGAAGAGCCCTCGGGAGGTCAGAGACGCATCGAAAGTGTGAGCTCATCAAGAGCAGCACACCCCGACACAGCTGCTGCTTGACTCCCTCGCTCTCAGGCGCATCGCTTGCTGCACTCTGTACAACTTCGCAGAGATGTGCAGCATGAAGCACCAGATCTCGCATGATCTTCCACGTCCGAGAGTCGGATTCGTCGAAAGCAGACATTCGAAGAGCCATCTGACTGACTGCATGCTCAATCCTCACCTCGATCATCTCCCGAGAGCATTGATGGAGCAGGCGATGAATCGAATAATACACATCTTCGTTGTTGCCACTCTCCTGGTCCTTCAGCAGAATGCCCACGTCCACAAGGCGACGGGCGGCAGCCTCGTCGTCGTTCGCGCAGCTCAGCAGCAGCGAACTCGGAAGATGGTCAGGCGAGAAGCAGGGAAGTACCGACAGGAGCAGCCATGCTGTAGAATCGACGCCATCCGTATCCTGAATCAGCAGGAAAGGCTCCCGAAGAGCATCGTTGATCTCGTCTTTTGCCTCACGCTGGCCAAGACCTCGGGCCTCGTGGTTTTCGAGGTACTGCTCCAATGGACGATCGCCATCATATCTCGCTCGAGCGACCTGTCTGACCACGCACAGCGCAAGCGGAAGACCGCCAAACATTTGAGACAGCTTTATGCCGGCTTGTACCTCTTCATCTGAGGGCTTTGTGTGATTCATACGAAGCATCACAGCGCCCTCCTCGACATCCAAGGGCCCCAACGGTACCTGCTGAATCCGTTCTCCTCCGTAAAGCTCCTCGCCTGTAAGACGCGAAGAGCTTGTCGTGAACAATATACGACCCGAGCCAAGATCTCTAGCACTAGCCGGGAACCACTCCTTGAAGCGCTCAGGCCCGTCGTCCGGCACATTGTCGAAGACCAGGAGCCAGTCCAGGTTGACGTGGGAAAGAACGTCACACAGGCTTTCCGCAACGCTTTGCGTTGCGGGATGCTCCTCCAAGTCAATTGAGGCATTGAGAGCGGACAAGGCCTCAAGGTACGACTGCTTCAGGCTGTCCTCGGTCTCCGAAGCCAGAACCCAGGCGAAGCGGCGCTCGACATCCTTGTGAAGAAATGCTCTCGCAGCTTGCTCAGCGCAGGACGACTTGCCAACTCCCGCTGCGCCGTGAATACAAATCATCATTCCGGGCTCTTCAAGGCTTTGGGTGATATCACCAAGCACCTCGTCACGTCCCACGAGCTCAGCGGCCATCTTGAGATTGTGACGACGCCGAGGGCGCGGTAAGTGCCTTGGTGGCGGAGCGCTCATCGTTTGTTTGTTTGTTTGTTTCTTTTTTGCTTTGTTTGTTTGTAGAGACTCTCCGCAAGAGTCTGTGTATCTTTGAGAAGTGTCCGAAGATTTACCACAGCGTCTCCCGAGCATGCTGCACTCTCCAGCGAGTCTTCCGGCTACCTGGCAACATGCTCGACGAAGCGTTGCGAAGCTGTACGAAGCTCGTTGTGGCGCTTCCAAAGGAGTAGTGCAGCCAGAGAGCCCAAAGCAAAGCGAAAAAGATACAACCGAAAGAGCTCAGAATCTGTACGAAGACGCGCGCGCGTCTTCGTACAGACGCGTTGCACTAGTCTTCCGAAGCCTTGAGACGTGTGTCCATTCAGATGGTGTCTTGCAAGACAGAAAGCGACGGAGTTGAAAGGCAGAACAGTGGCGTTTTCGGAGCGCCAAGAAACTCAAACGGCGAGAAAGGCGGGAGTTTGGTTTGGATCGCGCGAAGGGATGACAGACGGACGGAGCAGCAGACCAATCGTTGCTTGCGGGCTTGTCCGATGGAGAGCAGGGATTGGCCACAGGACAGGTCCATTGGAGCTCTTGGCGAATGAGGATGCTGGACAGAGCTCGTCGCCTCCTCGGCACTTCTTATATCGATGCTTCGTCTTCTCTGGAATGAACAAGCTCAGGCGCCGTTGTTCGTGACGCCCGAGCCGTCGCTTGCGACCGTCGCGAAGATACTTGGCACTCAGGCAGTGGTTTCGCAAGCTGTCCGAAGCGGGGGAGAGAAGAGATCCTGGCGTTGGGAGGCACCGGATGAAACGAGCCTCGCAACGTCGTCGTCCTCCGGAGGGAGGCAACCACGCACGTCAATCATGCGGAGGAGAGAGACAGATGAGAAGACTTCGCTTCTTCTTTCTTTTGTGATGATTGATCGATTGACGCAACATCCCAGCGCGACTCCTTGGTATTCTTGATCCCTTTTCAGATGGCGTTCGGTAGCAGACTTCTTCGTTCTTGCCCCCTTTTTTTCCCCTTCACACATATCCCATCCATCCGTCCACGTTCCCCACCGATGAATGGCCGCCCTTTCTCAACAGCACCCGATATCACCACTGGACCCGGAGTCTACCGTTTCTCACCACCCTATCCCGCCTCGCCCCGCCCCGCCCTGCTACGCCCCGTTCGCCCTAGCCCCACCACAACAGAAGTGGTATCACACAGTAGCCAAAAATGCACAGACCACCGCTCACGCGATGGTCGACCAACCCAACCCCAATCAACCCATGAGATGCAGAGATGCAGAGATGCAGAGATGCAGAGACCTACGATCCCCATCTCGGTCTCTGCCTTGCTCCCGAACCGCGTAACGACAGACCATGGGGGACGGTGGGTGATGGTTGATGATGTAAAGAAAGAAGGGCTGCGCGGCTTCCCTATTCCCGATCGTAGTTGAGGATGGGCGACAGCCAGCGCTCCACCTCTGACGCGGGGGAGGTCTTGCGCTCTGCGTAGTCCTCCACCTGGTCCTTCCCGATCTTGCCCACCGCGAAGTACTGGCTCTGCGGGTGTGCGAACACCAGCGCCGACACCGACGAGGCGGGAATCATCGACATGTGCTCGGACAGCGTCATGCCCGCGTTGGCCTCGGCCTGCAGCACGTCCCACATGACCTTCTTCTCGGTGTGGTCCGGCTGCGTCGGGTAGCCCGGCGCCGGACGGATGCCGTCGTACCGGATCTTGAGCAGGTCCGCGGTGTCCAGGCTCTCGTCTTGCGCGTAGCCCCAGATGTCCGTCCGAATATCCCGATGCACCTTCTCGGCAAACGCCTCCACAAGGCGATCCGCCAGAGCCTGGACCATGATCTTGTTGTAGTCGTCGTTGTCCGCCTCGAAGGACTCGGCAAGCGCCTCAGCGCCGTGGCAGGCCACCGCGAACATGCCAAGGTGGTCGTCGTCGTTGGGAGAGATGAAGTCCGCCTGCGAGTAGTACGGCTCGTCGTTCTCCTTCTCGGTCTGCTGCCGAAGCATGCAGAAGCGGCCCTTCACGGTTGTTCTGTTCGAGTCTTCGTAGATGATCACGTCTTCTCCATCGCGCTTCGCGGGGAACTGGCCGACCACGCCACGGACAGACAGCGTCTTGGCCTCGATGATCTCGTGCAGCAGCTTCTGCGCGTTGTCGAAGAGCTCCTTCGCTTCCGCCCCGACGTTCTCGTCCTGGAAGATCTTCGGGTAGCCGCGGTTCGGGTAGCGACCGCGCAGCTCCCACGTGGCGAAGAAGGGGTTCCAGTCGATGTACGGCACGACATCCGCGAGCTCCACGTTGTCGACCACCGTGATGCCCAAGCAATTCGGCTCCGGGGCGGGCGGGCACGCCGTGAAGTCGATCTTCATGCCTTTCTCGATGGCGGTGCTGAGCGGGACGTACACCCGCTCCTCGCGGGTGGCGTAGTGCTCCTCGCGCAGCTCTTCGTACTCATCCATGATCTCCTCCACGAAGTCCGGCTTGTCCTCGCCGAGCAGCGAGTTCACGACGGTGACGCTGCGGCTGGCGTCGAGCACGTGAATCACCGGGTGCGTCTCATCCGAGTACTGCGGCGAGATCTTCACGGCCGTGTGCTCCTTGGACGTGGTGGCGCCGCCGATGAGAAGCGGCTGCGTGAGGCCCGCCTTGGCCATCTCCTTCGCCACGAACACCATCTCGTCCAAGGAAGGCGTGATGAGTCCCGACAGACCGACGATGTCGGGCTTGACCTCCTTGATCTTGGCGATGATGTTCTCGCAAGGCACCATGACGCCCATGTCGATCACCTTGTAGTTGTTGCAGCCGAGCACCACGGCGACGATGTTCTTGCCGATGTCGTGCACGTCGCCCTTGACGGTGGCGATCAGGAACGTCCCGGCGTACATGCTCTCCAGCGTGGAGGTGTCGCTGGTGTCGACGCCCATGGAGGCGAGGTTCGCCATCTTCTCTTCCTCCATGAAGGGCAGCAGGTACGCGACCGCCTTCTTCATCACCCGCGCGGACTTGATCACTTGCGGGAGGAACATCTTTCCGGAGCCGAAGAGGTCGCCGACGATGTTCATGCCGTCCATGAGCGGGCCCTCGATCACGTGCAGAGGCTTCGGCACCTGCTGGCGCATCTCCTCGACATCTTCGTTGATGAACTCGCTGATGCCCTTGATCAGCGCGTGGCACAGACGCTCCTTCACCGGCTTCTCGCGCCACTCCGCCTTGGACTTCTCCGTGGAAGCTCCACCGGACGCCTTCTTCTCGCGCTCGATCTGCGCCCGGTCCAGCAGCTTCTCGGTGGCATCCGGGTGGCGATTGAGCACGGCGTCCTCGACGATCTCGCGCAGGTCCTCGGGAATCTGGTCGTAGATCTGCATCATACCGGCATTCACGATGCCCATGTCCATGCCGTTTTTCACGGCGTGGTAGAGGAACACCGAGTGCATCGCTTCGCGAATGACGTTGACGCCACGGAAGCCAAAGCTCAGGTTCGAGACGCCGCCGGAGATGCGAGCGCCCGGGCACACTTCTTTGATGCGCTTGGTGGCCGCGATGAAGTCCACGCCGTAGTTGTTGTGCTCTTCGATGCCCGTGGCGATCGTGAGGATGTTGGGGTCGAACACAATATCCTCCGGCGGGAAGCCCACCTCATTCACCATGATGTCGTAGCTCCTCTTGCAGATGCGCACCTTCTCGTCGGCCGTCGCAGCCTGTCCTTCTTCGTCGAAGGCCATCACGACCACGGCGTGGCCGTACTGCTTCAGGATGCGGACGTGCTTGACGAACTCTTCCTCTCCAACCTTGAGGGAGATGGAGTTGATGATGCACTTGCCCTGGGACCACTTGAGGCCCTCCTCGACCACGCTGAACTTGGAGGAGTCGATCACGAAGGGGACTTTGGAGACCTCCGGCTCCGTGACGGCAATTTTGATGAACTTCTGCATCGCGGCCACGCCATCAAGCATGCCGTCGTCCACGTTGATGTCGATGGTCATCGCGCCGTCCTCCACCTGCTTCTTGGCGATGTCCATGGCGGTACCGTAGTCTCCGCTCATGATCAGCTTCTTGAACTTGCTCGACCCGGCAATGTTGCACCGCTCGCCGATGTTCATGAAGGCGAAGCGCTCCTTCGAAACGACCAGGTCTTCCAGGCCCGAGAGCCAGAGCTCCATCTTGTCGCTCTTGGGCGGCAGCGGCCTTGGGCTCATGCCCTGCACAATCTCCCCGATGGCCTTGATGTGCGGCGGCGTAGAGCCACAGCATCCACCGATCATGTTGATGAGCTTCTCGGAGGCGAACACGTGATTGTCGCGCGCCATGTCCTCCGGCGTGTCGTCGTACCCGCCCATGGCATTGGGCAGGCCAGCGTTGGCGTAGACATGAACGAAGCACTCGGCGGCCCCGCTCAGGCGGCGAAGGAAAGGCTTCATCTGGTCGGCGCCGAGGGCACAGTTCAGCCCCACGCAGAACGGCTTCGCGTGGCGCACCGACACGTAGAACGCCTCGTTCGTTTGTCCGGACAGGGTTCTTCCACTCTGGTCGACCAGCGTGCCCGATACGAAGACCGGGATATCCTGCGGATACACCTCGTCGAGGTAGTTGTCAATCGCAAAGAGCGCGGCCTTGGCATTGAGCGTGTCGAAGATCGTCTCCACGATCAGGGCGTCGCAGCCCCCCGCCATGAGCCCCTTCGTCTGCTCGTAGTAAGCCTTGACCAGCTCATCAAACGTACAGTTGCGGCAGGACGGATCTTCGACGTCCGGGGAAATGGAAGCCGTGCGGTTGGTGGGCCCAATGGCTCCCAGGACAAACCGAGGCTTGTCGGGGTTCAGCGCCGTGATCTCGTCGGCAGCCTCGCGCGCGAGCTTCGCAGACTCGAAGTTGATGTCCCAGACGATTTCCTCCATGTTGTAGTCGGCCTGCGCAATCGTCGTTCCGGAGAACGTATTGGTGCCAACCAGGTCGGAGCCCGCTTCGAAGTACTGCTTGTGGATCGCCTTGATGATGTCCGGGCGCGTGAGCGACAGCAGGTCGTTGTTTCCCTTCACGGGGGACTTCCACTCCTTGAAGCGCTCGCCACGGTAGTCCTCCTCCTCCAGCTTGTACTTCTGGATCATGGTGCCCATGGCACCGTCGTACATGACGATGCGCTCCTGGAAAAGGCGAGTCCAGTACGCGCGGACCGAGTCCCTGCCGCGCACGAAGCGCGGGTAGTCCGGGCAGCCGGCGTCATGCGCGGGCTTCCAGGGCGGGAAATCGATCGGCCGGTTCAAGGGCACCACGCGGCCCCGGATCTCGATCTTCCTATAATCCTCCACCGCCGGCGCAGGCGCCGCCGGCGCCGCCGCTGCCGCCTCCGGTGCCGGGACTTTCTCCTCCATGGGTGCGGGTGCTGGTTCTGCTGCTTCCTTCGGGTTTGGTTCCTCTGTGCTGGCCTGTCAATCAGAAGGTACGCAAACGGTCAGCATCGCTTTCGCTATCAGGGGATCTCTCGTTGAGGGCAGAACAAGAAGAAGAAGGGAAACCACGCAGTCGCTCCGCGTGGTAAGGGGTGGAGGATGTCTCTCGTGTCTCTCTTCGTCTGGGGGAGTCTCTCTTGCGTCTCTCATCCTCCACCTTCGGTTCCGTCTTCTGCTCTTCTCCTGCCGACTTGGGCACCAGCGCTGGCCCCATCAGGACGCCGTAGCTTAGGGCCGCGGAGGCCTCATCCTCGTCCCACGTGTTCATCTGAGCTCGTGTCCTCCGCAGATCGCGTCACGAACCTCCAACCGAGTGCTGTTCTCCCGCCTGGCCAGAAGCAAGAAGTCAGTCTATGCCTTCTCCATCTGCCTCTCGAAGCCTAAAGCGAACTTCCGCCGCCAAACACACAGCGGCACGAACGTGCCAGGCCCATATCTTTGCACATGTTGCGCCTTCACCCATGTCCAACAACTCGCCAGCTCAGCGGCCTGGACCGGCGCCTAGCGCCACTGCCGCGCGCCCAAACGCGGCTCTCAAGTAGCCTGAAGACCACTCTTAACTGGGGCGCAAGGCTTTTGGGAGACTTGAGCGGATTCGTGGCGCAGACACTCGTTGGTCCGAAGTGCTAAACAAGTGACCGTCGTTCACTGGCTCTCAGAGCGCTCGCACGCGCTTTGGAATTTAGGAGAAGGGCAGAGCTGCTGACCACACACCTTGGCGAAGCTGAACAAAATGCTGGAGAGAGAGTGGCGCTGCTCTTCCAAAGTACAGCCGCTTTGCAGAGAGCTTTGGTGGCGCTGGTGTTCAGGCGGGTGGCGGCGATGCACTTGCGGGTTGGATTGTGTGATTTCACTTTGAATTATGATGACGAAATATTAATTCCTATGGAATAGTTATACAGATCCTCGATACGTGCCTCAGAAGTTTCACCCATCTGGTATTCATAATGAGGAAAACATTATTAGTGCTTTATAACATCATACAATTATATAATTTTTAAATTATCTACAAATTGAAAAGAAGCTTGAGGAGGCCGCCACTGACGTGACCTTCGCGACCACTGGGAACGTCATGGTCGGCACTATGCAATAGTGCTTATGCCCATAATGCTCATCATGGGCTCCCCCGCAGCGGCTTCCACACAGTGCCCCCCCTCACTAATTGTATATACTGCCTCACTCAATAATATACTGGCCACCTCTTTATAAGGCCGCCGCTGAAGAGAGGCGAAAGAGTCTCTCGTAACTCGGAACTTTGAAAACGCCACTCACGACGCCACAATGGCTTCCGAAGCGCTCAGGCTCCCCGCAGGTATGTTTCCTTCCCTCTTGCTTTCGGTCTGACAATGCGTGGAGCACTTTCGCACCACTGCGTATCGGCGCGACGCGTTCAAATGCGCAGCAAAGACTCTCTTCAGATTCGCCTCTGAGTTCCTTCGCCCGAAAGCCTTTCGGCGTTTTCCCACTGTTTCCTCTTCTTCCAAGCGCGTTCCCCCCGTCCTTACCGCAAGTCTGTAGCTTTACTCGCGAGAAAGAGCTGAGAAGGTTGCGAACTTCTGGCTCACCTCTCCCGTTTTCTGCGTGTTCCTCAGCGGAGAGCGCCGCCGCTGCGGCGCCCGACGACGGCGCGGCAGCGCTGGGAGAGATCGTCAACGCCGCGCAGAGTCGCATGACGTTCTCCAGCTTCGCGTCGGGCTTCGCGACGCATGCGGCGGCCATCAGCAACCGGGCGCTGGAGGCGGCGTCACCGTACGTGCAGACCGGCGGCGCCGCCGCGTCCGAGGCGGCTTCGCTGGCCTGGGAGCGGTGGTCGGACGGCTGGGCTCGCTTCCGCGAGCAGCGCTACGAAGCGGCTGCCAAGGCGGGTCGCGTGGCGCCGCGAGGACCACTGAATGACCCCCTGGACGGCAAGCAGAGCTGGTCCCGCGTGCAGCTGCAGTACACCAGCTTGGATTGGTACCACCTGCAGCTGCTCGAGGAGACCAAGGACGACTGGGAAGCGTCCGACGCGGTGGCGGACGCGAAGGTGCCGGAAGAGGTGGGGATGGGCATGGAGCTGGATGGCTTCGACGCGCCCAGAGAGATCGTCCTGGAGAAGCAGGAGGCGGAGACTATGGAGTGGCTGAAGAACGCCGCGGCGGAGGGCGACGAAGACGCGCAGTATCACATAGCGTGCATCGGCGTGCCTCCGGAGTTTGACGAGGCAGACAGCTGCTACGAGTGCGGAAGGCACTTCAACGCGACCCGGTATCGCCACCACTGCCGCGCCTGCGGCCATAGCATCTGCAGCCAGCACAGCGCCGACAAGCACCGGTTGCCGCACCTCGGCTTCCGGGTGCCGGTGCGGGTCTGCACGCGGTGTAAGCCAGCGCTGCGAAGACGGGACGCCCTCCAGAGGGTGATGTGGAGATATGAGCGCGTGTGTGCGTTCCTCCGAGGGAAGCTGATCCCGTACTTCGAGCTGGAAGTCGACCCGCACGAGGAGAAGGCGAAGCGCGCGATGACGGGCGTCATCACTGCGGCGAAGTACTCGCCGCTGAGCGTGAGCGCCAGTTTTGTGGTAGAGACAGTAGACCTTCTGCGGAAGTATGGCTATACCGGACTAGCCGGACTGGTGATGCACAAGGAGTTCACCGAGGCGGCGGAGCTCCTGAAGCAAGTCGCCGGCGTGGAGAAGAAGTGGCCCATGAAAGTCCACGAAATGACCGCCGCTCTGTACTACCTGGTGGGGGCGTCCCGGGGCGAGCGAGGCTCGGATCCGGAGTACGAGAGACATCTGCATACCCAGCAGCTGGGAGACTCGCGACAGAAGCCGATCCGCCTGGACTTGGATTCGGATGGGGACGTGGATTTGGACCTGGACTTCGGATTGGGCGTGGACATCGATGAGCCGGACTTTGGCGATTGCGTGAGTGCAGAGGAGGACCTCGCTGGCAGCCGGGGCGGGAAGGAGCAGGCGGAGCGGGAAGGCAGTCGGATGGTCTTCGGCGAGGCCACCGGCGAGGACTTGGAGGAGATCATGAGCTACGCTCCCTTCGCTTTGCACTACCTGTACGGCAGTCGAAGCGCCGTGGATACGCAGCTCCTCGCGAGGCATCAAGGATGGTCGCTGGTCTTCCTCAGCTCGGGGGACGAGCTGCACTGTCCGGCTTTTGCGCTGTTCGCGCACCGCGGAGAGCGCAAGTGCGTGCTGGCGATCCGGGGCACGGCGACGATCACGGACGTCGTCACGGACATTCGAGCGCGGCCCGTTCGCTTTCCGCCGGACTTTAAGGACCTGGATCTGCCAGGCTGGAGGCCGAATGCGAATCCCAAGGAGTTTCCCAGCGCGTGGCAGGAGCTCGCGAAAGTCACCGATGGTCCCACGGAGAGCATGGCGTGCCTGGGCATGGCCACCGCGGCCGAGTGGGTCGCCGCCGAGGTCTGCACGCCTCTCACCCATCTCCATCGGCAAGGCTACAAGGTGATTCTGACTGGCCACAGCCTCGGCGCGGCCGTGGCGACCCTGCTCGGCGCGCTGCTGCGGGGCGACGAGATCATCACCGACCTGAAGGTGATCGGCTTCTCCACCCCGGCCTGCACAAGTCGGTTCCTGGCCGAGCGCTGCAGGGAGTTCAGCACGCACGTGATCTTGCATGACGACGTCGTCCCGCGGATCACGCCCCGGGGACTCCGTGGCCTGGTGAACGACATCGTCGCGGCCGACAAGGGCAACGAGTGGCAGCCCCAGCTGAAGGAGGACCTCCACGCGCTCACCGAGCGGGTGCGGAGCATCTGGGCACCACGGAAGCGAAGCGGCCGGAAGCTGAATGCGCTCGTGGCGGCCGAGCAGGCCGAGGAGACCCTGATCAAGGCGATCGAAGACACGGTGAAGACGCCCGACGAGAAGGAGGTTGGGGGAAGCCTTGCCAAGCGGCAAGACGAAGGCGCGGAGAGCGACAATCCGGAAGAGACATCCGAGGTGAAAAACGCTGAGGCGAAAGACGCTGAAATGAAGGACAGCCGCGAGAATGGGTCGGAGGACGCAATGGAGGAGGATGGGGACGAGAAGGGGTTCAAGGACGCGCCGACGGCGACCGACGCGGCAACCGAAGGCGACGGCGTTGACAGCCGAGAGCTTGGGAAGGCTTCGGAAAGCGCGATGGAGACGGCTCTGGCCAAGGCCGAGGGCGACAACTCTTCGCTGGGGAGGACGCAGTCGGACGAGGGGGTCATTGTGGCGAGGCCGGTCATGCCGGAGGTCTACGTTCCGGGGGATGTGCTGCACATCTACTCCTGGCGGGGCGTCTATCGCGCTGCGTGGGTGCCATTCGACTTCGTCGACCTCAGCTACATCAAGCCGCTGCCGAACATGCTCAAGGACCACGCCGCAGACAACGTCTGGGAAGCTTTGCGCGAGGTGTGTGCCGTACGACACGCGCAGGAGGTGCCTCCGGCGTGGGTGCCCTTCGAGAACGCACGGGTTTGCTCGTGCTGCGAAGCGGTCTTCACGTGGGCGTCGACGCTGCGCTCGAAGGCGCAGGAGGCGAGGGATAAGCACAATTGCAGAGCTTGTGGAAGGCTCGTGTGCGCCCCGTGCTCGTCCAATCGGGTCTCCCTGCCGAAGTTCGGCTTGCTGGAGCCGTCCCGAGTCTGCGATCGGTGCTTCTACACGCTCTACGAAGTGTAGGGAGATGCCCGCGGACGCGGACGAGGTCGAAGGCTTTCCTTTCGTGGTGTTTGCAAAGGAAGACGCAGGCCGTGGCAGAGAGCAAGGCCACGAATCTCGTCTTGTGTACGCCGTCTGCTGTAGCACTAGTCCAAGGGTTTCCGAATACAGCAGCACTCAAAATCTCGCTCGCCCGAGCCAGCCAAGTGGAGTCAAGCAGCCTCGCTCCGGACAAGGGGCGGGGACATCCGTTCCAACCCTACATTCCCTGCTAATGCTTGTGCTCCTTCTCGGCGCGCCTTCGCGACTCGGGTAGGCAGCCGATGGAGTCGAACGCCATGTCGATGGCGTGCTCGATCGGCTCATCAATCAGCGGCAAAAATGGGATCACAGCGAAGCCCACGACGCTCGGACCCCAGCGCTGAAAGCGCCCGAGCTCTGCGAAGCGGAGCTGGGCCTGGTGCACGACCCAGTGGATGCTGTACATCGGAATGATGAGCGAAGCCAGCCCCTGAAAGACCAACTAAGAAGGATCGACGCGAGGAGAAGGGGTTCAGAAAGCAGGTCAGCTTGTGTGTTTGCACACATCAAGCAATTGCAGAGATTCGCTCACCCCATGGGCCAAGGTCAATCGGGCCTCTTGGACGTTGTGGTCGTGCTGCCATTCCTTGTACGACAAGTAGAAGCAGTCTCCCAAAATGTAGGCCCCCGCAATGGCGTAGGTGGCCTGCACCATGGCCGGGCTGAGCACTGGCCGGAGCGTCTCTCCAACATCCGAGCTATACGCCACATAGCGCTTGGCTTTAATGACGCTCTTCACTGCGCAGGAATTCCCAGTTACATCAGGCAGTCTTGCAAGGGACTCGCCGCTCTTGTCTCACCGAAGAGGGCCTTCAACCGCGCGACGTACGCCGTGTACCGCGCCGGAGATTCCCGGAAAGGATTGACCTCCTCGTCATCATCCTTGGAGGCATCTACGAGGTCGCAAATCAGGCATTCTCCGCAAAATCCAGCTTTCGAAAAGCCCGGAGCTCCTCGACGTACCAACGGCCGGAGACGTGCAGAGCAGCTGCTGATGCGGTTTGAAGCCCAAGTTGTCGACACCGGCGATTCGCGGTGCTTTGGTGGAGAGCCAAGAGCGCAACATCAGGCAGAGGGACAGCGCCAAAAAGGATGAAGCACTTTAAACGTCCGAAGTCCGAAGTACGCGGCGGAGTTCCGGGGTTTAAGGGGTTTTGGGTTTTGCGCGGAGTGACGATGTTTTGGCTTTCGCGTGTTGGAAACCTCTATGGAGTTCCGGAACGGCATAGCTATGACGGCGAGTGGTGTCGCGAGGGGTTTAGATACGAGTGATGGGACTTCGGCTTGATGGGTTCTGGGAGGGTCGGAAGCAAGTGGCGCGACACGAGTCCGGCCCTTCATTCTTCATAGAATGATATCTCGTCAGTATCGATATGATTCTTGTCTTTTCAGTACGTATCGAAATAATTTAGTAGTGTTAGGACCCATTGAACCGATCTGATCCTCGTCTTGTTTCCCGCCAAAACTCTTTGAATCGCCTTTTGGCGCCCGTTTCTCCGCCGCTCGCCAGCATCTTGCCTTTTCTGCTTCAGCATGTCGTCGAAGAAAGAGCTCCGCGCGCTCATGCGCCACCAAAGGGCGACAAATGCAGTGTCTAGGAAGAAACCAAAGGTTGCGAAGCGCGCCGCCCTCGCTCCGCC
>JAAMXY010000336.1:26963-43960 GCA_019677205.1 Pinguiococcus pyrenoidosus | reverse complement strand
GGCGGGCCAAGACGGGAGGGAAGTCGCTGAAGCGCCACGCAAGCTCGCGAGCAGATACCGGCGTTCCCATCACCGACAAGCTTGCTGCGCTCCCGAGGTCCTCAAAGACGCAAGCACTCCACTCCGGTGCTGGACACAGCGAGCTCTATGACATCGTGCAGCGCGAAATTTCGCTCGCGAGCAAGCCACAGGTATGTTCCTTCGGTGGTGGGAAGAAGTAGCTCGCAGGACCGGGGAGCATTGCTAACAGTCCTTCTCTTGAATTGCGAAGGCAGCGCGACGGCTGTCGAGGACGTCGCCCGCCTCGGGCACAAGCCTGGTGCAGAGCTCGAAGTCCTGGAGGGTCCGCAGGCACCCTAGCGGACAGCCGGAACGGGGGTCGTCCTTCCGTGGCGTGCCTACCATGACAATAGATCTGGAGGGAAGCAGCGACTCCCTCGGCGAGCTGGAGCAGCGCATTCCCGTAACCACGATCTCCCTGGAGAGCGAAGGTGGCGCGGCGGTGCAAACCCCTCGGAAGGAGCCAAGGAAGAAAGACGCGAGGACTCCGACGACGCCGGAGACGCCGGAGACGCCGAGTTCCGTGCCTATTCCCGACTTTCTCAAGGCAGTGACGCCACGATACAAGTCAAGGGCGTCACGGTCGGGAGCGACGCCGAAGGGAGGGGATTCGCCAGAAACGACCCAGTCCAAGCCCATCCTCTCGACGCTAAGCGCCATGGCCAAGAGCCTCTCGACCAGCGCAAGCTTCTTGTTCGGCACGTCGCCAGCCGCCAGGAATGCGAAGGCACTTCCGCAGTCCAAGGAGGACGAGTTCTCGGTGGATCTAGAGGATCCAGACGACGTCGCGGACTTTGTCGTGAATCTCGAGGAAGACGCGGAGGATGAGCTTGTCAGAGCGGGCGTGTACCACGGACTAGAGGACCTAGAAGCCACGTCAGGCTCGTTCCGCATGTACATGTGAGTAGACAGCCTCCCAGAGAAGGGAGAGGAGATGACATGGATCCGGCGCAGACAGAGAGTTCCTAGTCCAGTACAGAAGATTTGAAGAACCGAAGATCCGAAGAACCGAAAGATCGAAGAAAAGAACCGAGATGGTTGTTTCCGAGTCAAGCGCGCTGCACAAGGTGGTTGCTTCGGCTGCACAAGGAGGTTGCTTCGTAATCACAAGGAGAGGCCTTCGGGCACCAGATGGATCTTCTTGCCATTCTTCCAGAACGACACCACTCCTTGGTACGCCGTTCGCGGAACGCCAGCTTTGCTGTTGTCCATGACGCCGAACGTCTTGGCCATCGCGGCGAAGTCTCCGTCGCCGTATGCAATCTTCACATTGCGAGAGGTGTGTGGCATCCATGTCACATCTGAACGTTGAGATATCTACGATTGCATGGACCTACCTTGACTTCTGGTTCGGGAGAAGCAAGTGCCGCGTGCTTGTCTTGGACCTGAGGAGCCGCGCGAACCTTTGAAAGGTAGTGCGCATCCCATCTGGCCTTGGTGCTCAGGTAGTCTAAATCCATCTCCCGCCACTTCTGATGGCTCTCGGCAAGGCGGATGGAGTCTAAGAAGTTGCCGTACTGCGAGTTGGACGTGCCCCTCTTCCCGTAGTGGAACGTGCGGCACACCTCGGGCCGGAGGAAGTGTCTATCGCGCCGCTGCGCCGGTTCTCTCAGCCAGTCGTCCCAGTAGGCATCCGGCCACGAGGCGCCCAGCTCCTGCCAGATGCGTCGCGGCATCATCCATCCCAGGCCGGGGAAGAAATCCGAGCGATACGCCGCGGCCTCGTCCTTCACGAAGCTCTCCATGCCGTTGTCGTTCCAGGCGGACACGGCCATCAGCTGCGGATCCGCGTCCAGCAGCGGAGCCGTGGCGGCAAACCAGTCGAAGAAGTCGGAGGCGATTTCGAGATCCTCCTCCAGAAGAATCACGCGCTGCGTCCGCGGATCGCTGAACACCCGTCGCAGCACCTAAAGACGGAGACGGCGGGCAGTTGCTTGACGAGTCAGCCGTCCTTCTCATGCGGCTGCCTCGAGAAGAAGGGAGGCGTACCTTTCGGAAGTGCGCGGAGAGCGCAAAGTACCCATTCTGGCCCCTCTCGGCCGCTGTCATGTCATGGGTGACATACTCTGCGGAGACGTCGGATCTCTGCTGCGTGAACACCTCGAACTCTTCCTTCATGTGGGGGAAGTCGCCGTCAACGCTGACGACGACCCTCAGAGTGCTCCCGCTCGGAAAATGCTTTGCGACCGCCCCGAGGCAGCGGTACAGATAGGTCCGCCGATCATGGGCGATGATGACAAGGACGCTCGAGGCGTCCAGCATTGGCGCCACCGCGGAACGTTTTGGCGTCTTGGGTGGAGTCTCCGTCGGATTTTCCTCCACGCCGATCGCTGCCGGCGCAGCATCTGTACCAGGCGGCTGCTCAGCGGGTGTTCGTAGGGGAGCTGCCTGCTCCTCCTGTGGACTCGCTTCCGGAGCGGCTGGTGAGACTGGAGAGAAGGGACTAGCGCCTTCACCATCCGACGTCTGCGGCGGTTCTGCTCGTTCTGCTTGCTCTGCTTGTTCCCCTGTTGAGGCTGCGAGCTTGGGGTCTTGGAGCTCTTGGGGGCCTTCTTCTTCAGCCTCTGCTTTCAAGATCGCCGCCGTGGCTTCCACTTCCTCTACTCGTTTCCCTGCTGACCCAACTGGCGGAACCTGACCCTCCGGGGCTGCTGCGTCGGCGCCACCTCCCGCTTCTCCGTCGATTTCGCCAGCAGCGGCAGCAGCAGCAGCTAATTCTCCCTCTTCTTCTTCCGTACCAGGACCCATCTTGGCAGTGACTTCTTGGCTGAAACCTTCACTTTTCCCTCCCAAATCCTTTGCAGCTGCCGCATTTCGCCCATTTTCCGCCTCCGAAGGCTCCAGAGGCCCGTTTTTCGTCGGGATTTTTCCCTCTTTTTCCACCTTTCGATCCCCCCCTCCCGATGCGGAGCCTGCGGAAGCGCCCCGCGCCTCCAATTGTTCAGCGATGGCTCTCATCTGCCTCTCTTGCTCCGCTGAAGCGTTGAGATCCTCCTGAAAATGTTCCATAGCACTTCCCAGCGCGTCGTCGGCCCTCTCCATGCGCTCCGCCAATCCCCGCAGCAGCGCCTGCACCTCGCTGCGGCCAAGGGGAGTGGCGTGGCTGACGCCGGGGGGCAGACGCGGCGCTTTGGGCAACTGATGCCATAGTACAGCCGTGAAATACAGGCTGGCCACGCTCACGCCGAGCACCAGCATGAGCAGGGGCTGCAGGCGGCGCCTCATGGACCTTGGGGGACTGCTCGCCATGCTCGAGAGACGCATCGCATGGTCCTGCGGCCTTGACAAATGGGGGAATTCTCGGGGAAAAAGGGCGGAAAAACGGGTAATTGCGGGATTTTATGAGGGATGAAAAGAAGAAGAGGGGGGGTGGGATCAGCTGAGAGGGGACAAGAGGATATACCTTTCCATCCCGAAAAAAGGAGATTATCAAGAATTAGTGGGCACAGCTTAGACGACATCGTGGTCTTGTCACCACCCACTACAATCCGACACTTGCGCCTCAAGTCAGACTTTAGGTCGAATATCACATGAAGTGGTGCGAATTGATAGTCCTTGGACGGGCGTTTGTGTAGGACTCGAAATACATCGTGCCGATTTAGGCTGTCAACTTCCGATGCAAGTGCCTCCTCCCAGAGCTTGTCACCACGTTCAGCGTCCAGTTGAAGTGCCTCGTGCACTGTCCTCGGGATGCGTAAACCATATTTCATTGCCAGGTTTACTGGCGTTCGCGCATTCTTGCGAACTGGATGTGCAGTTTGGTATTGTCAATCAGAACGCTGGTGGGGAACGGAAATTTGAAGATTTTGAATTTGGGGCCGGATTCTCCGAATTCAGCCCTACTAGTGAGGGTGCTCTTACACCTATTCATGAGCCGTAAAAGATGTATCTCAACACCGCATCCGATGACGAGGCGAACCTCCAAGCAACGTCCAGCCAGTCTTGCTTGTTCACAAACGAGACTTTACAAGGCTGGGCTTACTCGTTTGGTCCTTCAGACATCGTGGAGACGAAGTTAGATTTCGCGAAGCTACTTGCTTTCTGCAAGGTCGTATACCAGACAGCAGCAGCCTGCGACGTCGACTTTACGCAAGATGCATCATGACAATAATGACCATGACGCACGACGATAATGGAGATGAAGCAATAAATAGGGACCTGGTGGTTGCTTCCTCGGTGAACGCCAAGATGCCTTCCCGACGTCCACAACTTCATCTATGGATGAATACGACGATGCTACGCAATCGCATGGTGTGTCCGAAATCAGCACGCCAAGTCCGAGTCGACGAAGAAGCTGTTGCTTCTTCTGAAGCCCTCCCTGGGAAGGATAGAAAGGAGAGGTAGAGTCGCCTTTTATTTTTGGGCTTGGGTTTGGGTTTTGTCGGAGTGAAGCAATTCTATGATGAGGGAAAGGGCGTGTTGCGTTGTTGCGTTGTCGCTCACTGCTTTCATCTTCATGGGTACTGTTATCACAGTATCAACTATCACCACGTTCGACTTTAGTCCGACAGGTTTGGGGACTGGTATTCGGCACCTGGAGACGAGAAGGGAACGGCGGAAGCGGAGGTCCACAGAAGGCGAGAAGCAAGTTGTAGAATTAATATTCAAATATTTTATAATTGCATTTTGTCCAATGAATGAGCATGAGCGCAAAGACCATATCGTGCGTATGAGGGATGAAAGTATACTTGAGTACTAGTCGTTTCCTGGGTGCATTCTTATCTCACAAATAAAACTCATAAAAATTTTACTATTCATGATTATCACCTTGAAAATCAGCAAGCTATCATACTTCCTTGTATTCTTCTCAAAAACCATGATACACAGTACTAGCAAGAATTGGTAGTATCTTACCCCCCTCCCTCCCCAACCTTCCGCTTCCCGCCCAAACACTACTCCTCAGCCGCTGGCTTTTGGCGCCAAGATCGAGAATGGCTGGCAGCAAAGGCGGTGCGCGCACCAAGAAGCGCAAGCGGCGGCTGGGCAGTGCTGCTGCGCCCGCGAAGCGCCGACGCAGCTCTGCGCGTTTGGCGGAGACGCGCGCGCTGACGCCTCCGAAACCGCCTCGGCCTGTGGTCCATCACGCTGTAAAAGAGGTGAACTTGACGCACAAGACGTGCTTTTCGGAGATGACGCTCCTGGTCCAAAGCAGCAGAAGGATGCTGAGCGAAGAGGAGTCTCTGGCGCAGTTCCAACGGCCTCCCAAGTGCCTGCTTCTGGGCACTGGCCAGAGCGTCGCTTTGAACGACACTGCGCAAAGCATTTGGTACTCGAAGAAAGGCGGCCAAGTGGCCGCCAGTCGCGGCTGGACCCACGATGTGGTCCGCTACGGAGGCGCCATCGCACTGGACTTCGAGGTGCGCGGCGTGGCGGCGAACACCACGCTGCGCAAGCTGCTCTTTCCCGCCAAAGCCGCCAAGAAGAGCGGCAACCAGTTCTTGCAGGTGCCGCGGCCGGCGGAGACCAAGTGGCACGGCATCGTGAATGAGCTGCAGAAGCCGCTGGAGTGGTGGCATCCTTGTACGGGCGAGGTGGCCACGCCTGGCAACATCCTGCCGTCGGCAGTGCTGCGCTGGGCGGAGGATCCGGCCGAGCAGCAGCAGGACAGCAAGGTGTTGAAGAGCGGGCCGGGGCGGGAGTGGCAGTATGAGGTGCTCCACGCGGTGGGCATGCTCATGAAGATCGAGAAAGGGCTGTACGGCTGCCCGTTCCTGCGCACGGCGTGCTTCTCGGCCGACCTGGACGAGGTCTTGGCCGACGGCGCAAGGGTTCGGCTGGCGCTGCACGTGTACCTGCATCGCCTGCTCTTCTATCTCGTCGCGCACCCGGGCATCGTGCTGCTCTTCCGGCACTTCACGCACCCCGCGCTCCACCTGGCGCATGATCTCTCCGAGCTGCCGCGCGTGGCGCCGTCCATTGGGTCGCGAGAGAGCGAAAACTCGAAGAGCCGCAGCGCTGCGGACGAGACCAGCGCTGCGGACGAGACCAGCGCAGCGAGGGCAGGGGCGGAGCCGGCCTCGGGCGCGGGAGATGCGGATGACAAGCCGTCGTGGCAAAGTCGATCAGGCAGAGGAGACGACGGAGAAGGGAAGGACGGGACCAACCACGGCTCGTCCTCGGACGCCGACGAGAGCAGCATGGAGGACAGCCAGGACATAGACGGCCTCAGCGAGTCGAACGGGGATAGGCAGGACGCTGACGATAGCCCGGAAATAGTAGATTTGACAGGGAGCAGCCCTGGCAGTAGAGATACAGATGCAGGTGCAGATGCAGATGCAAGTGCGGGTGGAGATCGGGCTCGAAGCGCAGGTGGTGGGGAAACCAACCGGGAGAGCCGCGCGAAGCGAGCTGGCCGAGGCAGCATCTTCAAGCTCAAGGCGCTGATGCAGAAGTGCGAGCACCAAGGGTACCTCCGGCACCCGCAGCCGCCCGGCCTCAAGCTGACGCTCAAGCCGTACCAGGCGCAGACGCTGCAGTGGATGCTCGACATGGAGAGCGAAGACATCCTGCCACGCGGCCTGAACGGATTCTTCTGGCAAGTGCTGTACTTTGCCGACGACGAGACCCAGTCGTACCCGTTCTCGTTCTCGCCGGAGCTGGGGGAGCTCCGACTCGAGCCCCAGGCGGTGATGCATGGTGGGCTGCTCTGCGAGGAGATGGGACTAGGGAAGACGCTGGAGGTGGTGTCGCTGGTGTACATGTCCAAGCTGAAGGACGAGAAGCTCCTCAGCGAAGCTGGCGGTGGCACCGACGCGCGCGGCGGCGGCGGCGGCGGCGGCGGCAACGATGTCGACGACAACGACAACGACGACGACGATGAGGCGGCTCCGAAGCCAACGCTTGTCATTGTCCCGACGGCGCTCCTGTCGCAGTGGTTGCTTGAGATCGAGAAGTACGTCGGCGTGCCACCCGTCGAGTGTGCGCCACCGAGAACGTCCGGCCGCCTTGATCCTCCGCGCGATCGAAGCAAGGACCCGTTCTTCAAGTTCACGTCTTTCCGCGGAGCGCCGATCAAGAAGCGGACCGAGGAGCTGTTGGCAGACCATGCCGACATGGACATGGTGATCACGTCGTACTTCGATCTGTCTCGGGATCGCAAGCGCACGCTGCACAAGACCAAGTGGAAGCGCATCTGCCTGGACGAGATGCAGGAGGTTCGGAGCTGGAACACCGTGGTGAGCAAGGAGTGCGAAAAGCTTCAGGGCCACCGGCGGTGGATGATCTCGGGAACGCCGCTGTTCACCGGCGTGGCCGACATCCGCGGAGAGCTGAGCTTCCTTCGGATCAGTCCCTTCAGTGCGAAGCATGAAGACGGCTTCTGGAACGTGTGCATCGCGAACCCGTGGCGGCGCCGCGACCCCAACTGCGTTCGCAAGCTCGAGCGCTTGATGAAGGCCATCATGATGCGCCACTCCAAGAGCCAGTACTACCTCAACACGGGGGAATCCATCCTCAAGCTTCCCGGGCTGGAGGAAGAAGAGGTCGGCGTGACCCTGACGCCGTCTGAGCAGGCGATCTACGACTACGTCGAGGCGCTCTCCGTCACATCCCTGCACCGCAATGAAGACGAGCTGCAGAACCTGGCTCTCCAGCGGAACAATCGCTTCCGGGGCACCGCCGAGATGGCCTTGCGCCTCTGCAGCTACGCGGCGTCGTCCCCCTACCTGGTGGCCGGTGGCGCGGGCTGCCGATCCGCGTTGGTGGATCTCCATGAGCTTCAGCGGGCGGAGTTCAGCGCGGCGACGCGTGAGTCCACCGGCCCGATCGACAGCTTCGCGCAGGGGAGCCGGCGCAGAGGCCACGGAGAGCAGGCGGACTTGGGATCGCTGTCGTTCGATCCCGAGGAGGGTGTGCAGCTGAGCGGTGGGATGACGCTTCGGCGCATGACACCGCAGCAGGCGACCAAGCACATCACGGGGAACGATGTCTACGTGAGCGAGTCGAGCAGGCACCAGCGGCGCTTCGGCGATTTCCAGCGGCACAGCGACAACGTGAATCGCGTGCACGCCAGGAGCCGGAACTACGGAATCATTGGCGACGTCAAGGAGCGGATCGAGAAGGTAGAGGAGAAGATCACGTCGCTGCAGAGCGAGATGCAGGCGTCTGTCAGCAGTCGCGCTCGGCATCGATGGAAGCGAGCGCTGGAGCTGATCACGACGGGACGAGAGGTTGACCCCTCCGCTGCCGCCGCCGATCGGCTGGACGACGGCGACGTGATCGAAGGCGGTCTTCGCATGGATGGGCCCAAGCCGAATGCGGACTTCAGGTGGCTCTGGGCCGTGCGAGCTGCCTTGCTTTCAAACGCCAAGGACGCGGAAGGCGTCGCCGAGTCCAAGAGCAGTAGACCGGATGGTGCGGCGCGAAAGGGCTTCCTGCGGAGGGGCTGGCGCGTGCGCAAGAACGTTGCGCTGGAGATTGTGCGACGCGAGGGTGGCCTGTGCATCTCGGAGCGGCAGCTGGACACCTGGGTCCGCGCTTCGGTCCGCTACATGTTCACGCACTGCCTCGATCGCGAGTTCGAGCCGCTGAGCTGCATGCGGTATCACGACACGGCGCTCGCGAGTGAGCGGGAACGCGTCGAGATGATACGCGTCTACGAAGAGATCGAGCTGATGTCGGACCATTACCGAGAAGGCAAGCGGCGCGCACAGTCCAGCAAGACGAAAGCGGACGAGTTCCTGGAGCTTCAAGTCCAGGCGTCGGAAGCAGCTTTCGCGTCACTTCGCGACTCGCGCGTCAAGCTCGAGGATGAGGGCGTTGCCTTTGGGAAGGCAAGGAAAGCCATGAAGGATGTGCTCCGCGGGTGCAACGAGGATTGGATTCGCATCAACCAGGCGGAGCAGCCCGCCTCGGAATCCGCTCGGGGGCATCTGCGCCACATCGCTGGGCACAGCGCAAAGGTCGATGGCTACGGTGCGGAGATTGCCGCGCTGGTACCGCTGCTCCAGAAGCTGCGCTTCTGCCACAGCACCGGCCTCTCCAGCGAGTCCATCGAGACGTCGGGGATCACGACGCTCATCAACATCGAGAATGGACATACGGAGGAGACGGCGTGCCCCATTTGCCTCGGCGTCCTGTCCTGCCCCGTCCTCACACCGTGCGCACACCTCTTCTGCAAGGAGTGCATCCTGACCTGGCTCAACGGCAACGCCGTGCTCGACAACGTGGTGCCGGACGGTGAAGGCCCCTCGGCCGTCGCCCTGCAGGCCCTCGCGAACTCGAGCGACGCGGCGGCCGCCGGTTCTGGTTCTGGGCAAGCCGGGCGCGGTGACGGCAGCGTCTTCTCCATCTTCCGGGCGTTCATGGCTGTCGAGCAGCCGTGTCCTTGCTGTCGACAGGGCATCAAGCGGTGTGACCTGGTTGAGGTCGTCGTGTCCAAGGACCCTGTCAAGGAGGAGCAAGAGATGGAGCTGGAGGCTCCGGTGGACCGCGACGAGCTGCAGCGCTTCAACCCGGAAGGCGGATATCCCGAGTTCTGTCGCGCCGCCGAGCCTCGAGACTTTGCCGCCGCTCCACGTCCGCCGCAGAGATGGCGGCGAATGCCCCGTTGGCCCCTGCTCCCGCCGTCCTTCCTTGGGCATCTCCGGCATGCATGCGGCTCGTTGGAGCCGGGCTCGGCGCCCGCCATGCCGACCTCGTCGTCAGTCGCCGTCGGTGCGAAGATGCAGCGGCTGCTGGCGGATCTGAACGGCTGGGTGGGCATCAACGACGGCTCGAAGGCCGTCGTCTTTGCGCGGCATCGCGCGACCATCGGCCACGCCGAGCGGGTTCTGCGGGATCAGGGCATTGGGCACGTGCTCATCTACAAAGGCCAGTCCGCGAAGAACCAGGAGGATGCGGTGGCCAAGTTCTACAACGATCCCGCGACCACCGTTTTTGTTCTGCACGCTGGCGCGGCTGCCGCGGGCCTCACGCTCACCAACGCGCACCACGTGATCGTGCTTGAGCCGCTCCGAAGCCGCGGAGAGGAGCTCCAGGCGATAAGCCGGTGCCATCGCATCGGCGTGAAGAAGCGCGTGCAGGTGCGGCGCTACTACTGCCGTGGCTCCGTCGAAGAGCGCCAGCTGGCCTGGCGCTCTCGCGGAACGGCGCGCGGCGCTCAGGGCGACCACCGCGGAGACGACAACGAAGCGTCCGCGTTCGCGGCTCTTCCGCATCCGGAGGATAGCGGCATGAAGTCGCTGACCAAAGGGGAGCTCCGATTCATATTTGGTATGAAAGACAATTGAATTCCACACAATTGGAATCGATTGGCGCGGCACATTGGCGCGGCACATTGGCGCGGCAGATTGGCGCAGCACATTGGCGCAGCACATTGGCGAAGCGGATTGGCGAAGCGGATTGGCGCGTTTGCAGCTTTGTGCTGCAGCACCGCTCGCGTGTGGTGCCGACCCTTCTTTGTTGTGCACAATAGCAGATGGGGTTCGTGCCAGGGCAGAAGAGATCGCCTTTCCTCTTCGTCGAGGGGCGCGCCTGTAGAAATTGACTACCCAAAAAAAAATGACATCCGTTGGCAAAGAGATGCCTTGGAAGCAAGCACCTGCTTTTTGGTTTTCCTTTACGTTGTCGGTTGAGACGGGTCTTCCTCCCCTGGCGCGTCAAGTCGGTGTCTGTATATGACGATCATTGCAAGTTATTCATCGCCTTGTATCGTTTCGTCAGCATCATCTCTCCTTGGGTGGCCAGGCGCGTGGTCTCCGCGAAGTTGCCCGCCTCGCAGCCAACCGCCTTGAATGCACGCAAGGCTTCGTTCACCGCATCCAACGCGTAGCAGAGCATGAAGGCCGTTCGATGGACGGCGTTGCCCATCCTTCGTCGGCGACTCCCGGTGTACTCCACGACGTCGTTGTTGTGGGCGCCGAACTCTGCGCCGTAGATGGACGGAGGTGGCTGCGCCAAGAGGGGTTTGTCGCACGTGAAAGCGTCGGTGGGAACGCGATGCTTGGAAAAGACCCAGTCCTCCTTGCGGCCCGCCGCTTGGCAGTAGTGATAGAAAACCGGCAGGCGGTGCTCCGTCCGATGGAGCGTCTTGGACACGCCCTTCTGGCAGACTAGCTCGGCAGGCAGCGCGTCGATGTCGCGCCAGTTCTCCCGCTCCATCTCCGGGTTGCTCACCATCCAGTGCGACACGACCTCGTGGCGCAGGTTGTTCATCGCCGCCGCCATGCAGTAGCCGTACATCTCCGACAAGATGCCAGGTTTCTGTTCCGCAAGGCGAAGGTTATCGTTGGTGTTTTTGACACCAGCCACCGTCGTCACCCGAAACTGGATGTCAACCGAGAGGGTGTGCGACAGAGCAAAACGTAAAAAGCAAAACCCAAAAGACAGACAGAGAGAGAGAGAGAGAGAGAGAGAGAGAGAGAGAGAGAGAGAGAGAGAGAGAGAGAGAGAGAGAGAGAGAGAGAGAGAGAGAGAGAGAGAGAGAGAGAGAGAGAAAGAAAGAAAGAAAAAGAGAAAGAAAAAAACCAAAGCTCTAACCCACCTCGCGATACACTTTGGGTGCCGTAACCACCCAGTCCTTGGCAATGGTGAGCATGTCCTCTTTGCTCAGCACATAGGGCGGGCCCACCGCGTAGAAGGCCTCCGCGCTGCGAGCATCCAGTCGGCCGCAGTCGTTGTCCAGGCCTCGGAAGCAGATCTCCGTGCGGTTGAAGTGCACCCATTTGCCTCCGAGGCCGTAGTACTGGCCCAGCGGGCGCTGGGGCCGCTGGAGTTGGAAGCCCGGGAAGGTCTGCATCCAGCCGTCGGTCCTCTGGGCGAAGTCCGCGGGGAAGGGCCGCAGGAACAGGAAGTCCGGGTCGATCAACACCACGGTGCTCCGCGGCGGGATGGGCGGCTGAGCATGGCGAAGCCAATGCAGCAGCCCGCCGGGCTTGTTGAAGTACTTGTAGCTCTTGCCCGTGTGCGCGTCCTTGCCGTAGTCGGGGGTGAGGTGCAGGCGGAAGCCCGGCCACAGCGCTTCGTATCTCCGCGTCAGGGCCTGCCCCTCGGCGCCGCTGCAGCCGCTGGCGATGCGGGTCACCGGCCCCTGGTGGCCCACGCGGCGGGCGCTGGCGAACAGCGTCTCGGACTGCCAGTGCTGGTAGGCCGAGCAGCTGGTGCTGAACACCACGTGCAGCTGCGGGCCCCCGCGGGCCTCCGCCGGGGGCGCCAGGGCCCTCTCGGAACGATTGTTCTTGGCGTCAGGAGCGAACAACAACGTGTACGTGGTGACGGACCACGCCACCAAGATCACCCCCGTGAGCAGCAGCGCGATGTGGGAGCTGCCGCGCGCCTGCGGCCGCCGCGAGAGCATCGTTGGCGCCGTGCAACGCGCCCGGGCGCCGGGAGAAACCGAGCGCCGCCTCTTGTTTTTATGGTTCGACTGAGGAAACGAAGACGGAACGGAAACCGGAAGAGACACAAAAGGAAGCAAATATGCGGAAGAAGAAGAAGAAGTGGTGGTGATGTATCAGAACAGTGTGAAAATCATAGGAGGGGGTTCTTCATCTCATATGCATAGATGGATTCCAGTGCATATGGATTCGGGAAGAATACTTCGCATGCTCTACCCATGTGGTGGTGACTACTGGGCGTTGGTGGTAGGAAGGGGAAGAAGAGAGAGAGAGAGAGAGAGAGAAAGAGAAAAGATTGAAGAAAAAAAGAGAAAGAAGAAGAAGAAGGGGTTCATCGACAAGGCTGCTCTCTTGTCGTCCACGATAAACGTCTGCGCTTACTTACTGCTGGACATGCTTCATGCGCTTCTTCCTGGACTGACCTACGCAACCAAAGAGAGGCAGCGGCTCTCGCTCAACTTCCATTCCCTTGTTCGTACACTACACTTGCCCGCGGCACCCAAAACCACACCTTTTTACACACACAAAACAAACCCCCGCAAGACTTGTGGCGTCCGTCCATGGCCACAGGCGTTCCCAAGAACTGTTCGAAACGCGTTGACCCGTTTACATTTATTTACTCATTTATGTATGCCGAGGCGCTCAAGCACTGGTATCTGGAGTGCTTCCCGACCTCGGAAGAGATTCTGGCCTACGCTGCATTCTAGCAAGCATGCCTGGCCATCTGTTCAAGAACGGATCTCAGAACTCGAGCACTTCGTCCACCGTGGGAATGCCGAAGCGATTGGCGCTTGGCAAGCTGTCGGTCGAGGGGTAGCTGCGGTCCAGCTCCTGCAGGCGGTCTGCAGACGGAAAGCTATTCTCAAGGTCCTCCAGACGGTCTCCCGCTCCCTCTTGATCCGAATCGGAGGCCGTCGACGCCGTGGGCGCCTCGTCCGAGCTCATCCTGCCACGCTTGTAGGAAAGCGTGCTCCCGTAGCGATCCGCAACGCGCGCGCCAGGCTTGACAGGAATGGCAAAGGGACTCGACTGCATGCCGCCGAGCATCGTGTACGTGGGGCACCGGAGGCCGAAGCGCTGCGCCTGCCGGAGCTTGTGCGCCTCCTGGCACGCAAGCCTCTGGCCAAAGTTCGCCAGCCACCAGCAGAAGGTGCCGCCGCCCACGAGGATGGCGAACGACGTCGCGCACAGCACCCCGGGAAACGACGTGGTCGCCGCGCTCCAGGGCTGGATGGTGATCCACGCGGTGAAGAACTGGATCAAATCAATGGCGATGACGATGTTGGCAATCGCACTGCGGTGCATGTTGGACCCGACAAAGCCGCCAAGCGGGCCCGCAAAGGCCGAAACGGGAATGACGACGAACCAGAATCCGAGCGCTTCAGGAGCCAGCGAGGCGCCGGGTCGGACGCCCAGGGCGTTGGACAGGAAGCCTTCCCACAGAACCCCGACCCAGCTCGTCGCGACCATGCAGAGCATGCTCGTCGTGCACGCGGTCTTCTCGCTGACGCCGAAGAGCAGCGTCGTGGTCGCGAACGTGATCAAGTCCGGCCCCGAGCCGGAGATGGAGGCGCTCATGCCGCCAACGAAGCCACAGAGCACCATCGCCGCGGCCTTCCAGTTCACCTTGAAGCCGAAGTCGCCCACGACGTGCACGAAGCGTTCGCCCATGTGCCAGTTGGGCACCATGCTGAAGAGCTTCCGGTCCGGCTGGTTGTTCAGCGTGTAGAGCGCGAAGGCAAAGGCGCACAGGATGGACACGAAGACCATCTTGGCGAGCGCTGGGTGGATGAACGGCCCGATATACTCCATCCCAAGGATCACGCCGGGCACGGAACCGACGAAGCTCCAGAAGGCAGCGCGCTTGGCGATGCGCACCTTCATGATGAGGAAGGCGGTGACGGTGGCCGCTCCTCCCACCGACTGAATGAGCATGCTGAAGTCCCGCGCCACATGGGGCCGGAGATGGAACAGCAGCGTCATGACGGGAAAGGCGATCACGCTGCCTCCTTGGCCAGCGACGCCCGCAATGGCCGCTCCGGCCACCATGGTGAGAGGGAGGTACCACCGCGGGATGTGGCTATCGCCAGATCGCTCCGTGAACATGTAAAAGGAGTCTGTGGCAATGGTGTAGCTCCACCAGCAGGCCTGCATGATGACGAGGGGCACCAGCAGCGCCACGAGGTTGCGCCGCTTGAGCAAAAACCGGTGCCAAAACGACGCTTCGTCGGGAATATACTGCGGAAACGAGCAAAAAAGCAAAAAGCCAAAACATCGATCGTCAGAAAAAGCTGCTTTCGCCAAGCCAAGGGTGATCTTCCGCCCGTTTTCTGCCTTCTCCTTGCACCCTTCCCATACTCCTCAAGCCTCAGGACCATGCCCCCACAGCATGCGAGGCGTCCGCCTCGCGAACTGCTGCCTTTCATTGGTTGAACGTCGGAAAAGGTATCCATCACGTGGCAGAATCTCCAGCTTTCCACCATTTTCTGCCCCAAGAAGCTGCCTTTTGGCCCCGAGATGACGCACCTCTGGCTCCCGGTCCTGGCCAACCCACACATACTTGCGCCAGAAGCTCTGGGGACTGCTGTCGGCGGGCTGGCGGAAGTTGTAGCTCCCCAGCAGCGGCCGACTCTCCATCTTGGCCATATCCAAGCTGCTGGAAAGGTGGGTATTAGAGGGTCTGCCTGCACTCCCAGCTACGTGAGCATTGCACAGCTGCAAAAACTACGGAAGTGGCGCTGTTTCGGTGCTAAAACTCGGGGTCTTCGCCTGCGAATCGGTCGCTTCTTCCTCGGAAAGTCAACAGTCCGGAGCCTACGTCACGCTGCTGTTGGCCGCGCGGGCCCTGGCCCCGCCCAGAAGCCATGGGCACCCACCTGGAAGCTTGCCTGAGGCCCGGCAGCCAAGTGCTGCTCTCTGGAGGCGCGCAACGCCAGCAGCTGTCCTTCTCAAGCGGCGTCGACGGCAGCAGCTGCTGGCGTGCATCGACAAACGTGAGCGAGAGGGTGTAACTATTATCATTAGAAATTATTTTAATATATCAAATATCCTTATAAATTTGAACCTCAAAAACATTATATTAATATTTTAATATTATATTTAGTATGTAGTTACACCCTTTTCATTCTGGAACAGTTGGGATCGTCGTGGGCCAATCAGTGTGGAGATGAGGGGCGCGGAAGCCGGGCTACGAACGTGTTCGAAGCTGGTTTGCCCTTTCCTTCGACCGCGGAGCGGGCATGCCATTGGCTTGCTCGGAATTCTGCTACCCTCGATTGGTTCAGAATGAGGTACTACTGTACTCTTGAATGATATCTGTCCGTTCTCACAAATGTATAATGCAGATCATGATTGAAACTCCTGAATACAAAAATTTTGATTATTCAGCCGCTTCATAGCCAAGTTTTTGCGTATCTTCTCCGTCTCACTTGGCAGGCAGGTGTTGGCAAGGGAACGAGAGCGTTGAAGACGGAACGAGAGCGGAACCAGTGCAGACGTTGCTACGCATCCAAAGAAGAACCTATCTGTTGGATGTCTCCCATGTGCTCCTACGAACTTTGATACACTACACTCCATGCTGCTACGCGAGCGAAATGAGCAGCGACGACTGCTACGAAAGCCTTGCCTGTTCTGCCGCCGCAGGCAGAGACAGCTGGATCAGGCTGTGGCGGAGATGCATGTACTTCAGATAGAGCTGTGTCCATTCCGGAGGAGGCTCCTGCACATGGGCGCGCAGGATTCCGCGCCGCGTGAACGGGTGCTCCGTGTATCCTCGCTCGAACAACGCGTCCACGGTGCTTCGGGAGAACTGGAAGCCGTGCAGGAAGACCGGGTCTTCTACGGCGCTGAGGTATCCAACCACGTCTTGGAAGGATTCGTGGACGAAATCGTCCGGATGCAGCATATCCTCTGAGATCACCCTTGGCGCCGTCTCGTGCGAGAACATGCTCCCATACGCGTCCACGATCCAGCGCACCGGCGTCCAGTTGAGCAGCGCACCGCGGACGGCATGGGCAGCAGCACTGGGCACGCTGTGGTCGTACGCCCGCAGCCAGGAATACTGCTCTGCGCAGGAGTCCACAAACATGATGAGCGGGACGCTCCACCAGACGCTGGTCAGCAAGCAGATGCCCGTCTTGAGGCACCCAAAGAGTAGCGTGGGCGCGAGGGCCTCCCACGAGCTTTCCACGGGCGTCGTCAGCACCATGACAAGGAAGAGGGCGATCACAGGGGCCGCAGAGCGCGCTCCGAGCCCACACGCCTGGCCCCCGACCTGCTCCATAAAGAGCCCAAACTTCTCGCGAAGCCGCTCCAACAGCCCTCGCGCCAGGGGCCCGAGCTCCTTGATTGCAAAGGCGATGCAGAGCTCGTTGAGCACATCGCCGGAGATGCCCGCAACGTCGCAGCGGCGGCACTTGCTGGAGAACTCGTCAGAGCAGAGGTACCGGTACACCTTGGCGAAGACCGCGCTGCAGCAGCTGCGACTCTGGAGAGGATTGGCGTCGTTGGCGTCGAGAGCCCACTCGACGGCAACGCGGCTTGCAAGGCTGCCTTGCTTGGCCCTGGGCATCGGAAGCCGTCGAAACGCCTCCCGCTCGGCGC